>JAODUH010092762.1:1234-14245 GCA_027564835.1 Typhlichthys subterraneus | reverse complement strand
GCGAGAGAGAGAGAGAGAGAGAGAGAGAGAGAGAGAGAGAGAGAGAGAGGAAAGGAAGAGAGAGGAAAGGAAGAGAGAGGAAAGGAAGAGAGAGGAAAGGCAAAGTTTGGTTTGATGAAACTTCTGCTGAGCCTTTTGAGAACTTCGTGGTCACATCTGGACTATTAAACTATGATAGCAAGAGAGAGAGAGAGTGAGAGAGAATTTTGACAGACAGGACAAATCATGTTGAGGTTTGGTTTTTATTTTGAACTGAATTGCCACCTGCCACTAGAGTACAGTCTCTGCTAGTACTGAAAGACAGATGGAAAGACAGAGACATGGACAGACAGAAACAGGGAGCTAAGACAGACAGGTAGATACAGTGCAGGTAGATAGACATGAGGACAGACAAAATGTCAGGCAGAGAGGACACAAAAGTAGACAGACAGACAGACAGCAACAGTGAGGCCATTTGACAGGTAGACAGACAGATGAAGTATTACTCTATAGTTTCACTAGCAGCGGAATACGCATGAGTTATGATGTTTCATCTGAACTCTGTTTAACTCTAACTATCCATCTGGTCCATTTTAAAGTGGTTCTTCACCTTATGGGACAATCTTTTTCATGTTATAATCCAAATGTGTCCATAATAAACATAAAAGTTACTTCCCCATGGGGCCTATCATTTATTTTACTTTTAAAAGCCACAATCAAACGTCTCATCTAGGCTATAGAAGTGATATCAGGATACTGGAATACTGCTATTGAGACTGTTTTGGATACTGAAATGTGGCCTTGTAGTTATTGAGTTGTGCAATGCAAAATATCCTGAATAGTGTTGAACATGGATAATAATATTCACATGGTTGACAGTTCCTAAACATCTGGTGTGTGCTATTTCTCACAAACAATGTTTCACAAGCTTTAAAATGTCTTACTGTAAAAGAAAAATAACTAACTTAATAATAAGACAACTGTTACCTGACAAGAATAATTTGTATTAAAGTTCTAATCAGTTTTTATAATAATTCACCATAACAGCAGCACTGTATTGCTACTTATTGTTACTATGGCTATTCATTTCTGTTAAAAGTGATCTTCCCAAACACGGCACTAATATTGTCTTCTCTCAACAGACTGTACAAGGGAGCAGCAGGGTACTGCAGTGCGTATCGCGGCGAGGTGTGTCAAAGCATTCTGCCAGCCGACGCTCTGGTTTTCATCAACACCACTGTGTCTGACCCTGAGGACACGCAGGAGTTCCTGGTTCAGAGCTGGTGGGAGGAGCTAGACGGACTGAGCATGCTCTGTAGCTCTGCAGCTAGATCGCTCTTCTGCCATCTTTCCTTCCCAGACTGCAACCCTTCTGGATTGGGACCTGCCCCAAAACCTGTCTGCAGGTAATGCAATGTTTCCAACTTAATAGTATGTTAATGAATAGGCCACAGTGCACCAACTTTAGTCTTTAACTTGTTCCTTAATGGTATACTCCTCAATTCATTGTTGTGCCTTCAAAACCCCAGATTTCTGCCCCCGCTCACTTTAAAACACGAACATATCTAGCTTTACTTTTCAGATATCCCTGTTTGGCATAGCGATGTCCCTTCAGATGATTTCTAGACAATGTCTAATAAAATTGTGTAGAGCCTCTTGGAATATAGTTTTAACCCTAGAATGCACAACATAAGTCCAAATGGACCCGGATGAGTTCGTTTTTGCAATTACCGTAATTTTAACCGACTATTAACCGCACCTGTGTATTAACCGCAGTTTATTCATTGTTATGTCATCGGGTTGTAGGCATTTTTATGTAAAAAACAAAAACAAACGTCATGCTAAGCTAAACGTTGTAAGTGAGACAAAAGAACTCACTCGTGGAGAAGGAAGTTTACGGCATAGACAAACAATTATTTTATTTATTACACAACGTTATGCTTGTGAACATGTTTGTTTGTGTATTGGACAAAGTTATAGCCTTTACCTGTAATGATTGCTGTCAGTCAGTCAGTCAGTCGGTTGGTCAGTATCAATATCTGAGACATCAGATGGTAAATCTGAAGGAATGTAGTCATATCCCTTGTCCCCTGCCTACATGCAGCCATGCTGCAAATCTGGACGAAGATTTAATTAAAGATACATAGATAAAGTAATTACCTGGAGAGATAAAGAAACAAAAATAACCACTCAAATACATCAAATAACATCAGAAATTAACATGGGTCTCCAATACCAATATGGGCAAAATGGTGTAGAGGGCAAGAAAAATTATTTGGACTGATGAAAAACATGATAATAATGAATATCTTAAATATCACATGGGAATGTAAACTGTTTTTTTTTAAAGAAACAAAGAAACTTCTCTTCAAATCCTTTTGGACCCATGTTGTGCATTATAAGCATTCTAGGGTTAACACGGACCGCTGCCACTGTTGAGTTAGCAACAATACATAAGGGGGATGGGACCTAGCGACAGGTCCACTGAGGAGTGTCCATATGAATGCTGTTAACATAAATATTGTAAGGTACATAATAGGCCTATATTAACAAATGTTTTATGATTTAGTGGGTGAATAAATAAAAGACTGATATTATCTATAGTTGACATTTGAATGACAATTAAACAATGACTCAAGTTTGCTGCTATACTAATAATAATCTATTTTGTTTAAATATCGTATATAGGACCTTTAATGAATAACGTACAGTATATAATATGTCCAACCTATGCAATATGCCCCCTCTCCAACAGAGAGCACTGTCTGGCAGTTAAGGAACTCTACTGTCATAAGGAATGGGTTGTTCTAGAAGGCAGCACAGCGTCTCAGCCTGGTGTCTACACATCAGGGGCCATTTCTCGATCCCACAACCTCCTCCTGCCCAACTGCCAGACCTTACCAAGCCTCCGTGGAGACAGAGATGCTTGTACACACGTTCCCTTCATAGGTAAGATAAATAGTATGAACATAATATGATTGAATTAAATACAATCAATTTTATCAAATTGATTGCTTAAGTTTAAGATGTCACAAGCCCACATTTCAATGAGAAACAATAACCTTAATATACTATTATTATTATTATTATTATTATTCAGATTATATAAAAACAACAGCATTCTGTAAAATCAGTTTGTTGGTTAGGAATTTGCTAGACAGAACTAGAGTACTGAGACGAGGCCTGCTGCAGCTCATTGGATACTGGTGAGATCATTTGGGTGGGTGTGTGTTAACATACACAGCTGCTGGAGGTGTTTGTGTGTGTGTCATCATTTGGCATGGGTGCTTGTTCTGCAATTTAATCACTGACGATTAGACTGTCTGAAGACTTGGTGTGTTAGCGGCCCCTCTGGTTGTGGGAAGTAACTACATCCTTCAGGTTTCATCTGCAGCCTTTCATGTTATTTAATTATTTTAAACTTTACATTTTATTGCACCTGATTTATTTACAGTACATGCTCTGAAGCAAACACTGAAACAGTCAACCTCTTACCATGTTTTATACTTTATTTCAGAGATCCAAAAAGATCAAGTAACAAGTAAGTATACGTGAAAACACTGCATGTGATGACACACAATCTGTCCTGTCAGCAGTACAAAGACACACTGTAGCTCAACTGCTCATCTTTTGATTTTTTTGTACCCATAGCAACATGTTACAATGACAGAGGACGCTTCTACCAAGGCAGTGTGAATGTGACCAGTTCTGGGATACCATGTCAATCATGGAGTCAACAGGTGTGTATGTGTGTGTGCGTGTGTGTGTAGCTAGTTTAGCTTTCAGTGACAGGTCAATTAATCTCAATTCCAGGGACTCTCTCTCTCTTTCTCTCTCTCTCTCTCTCTGCTGCTTCTCTCTGCAGGCTTTCTCATTGTCTTGCTATGATTCATTAACAAACACACAGCTGATTACATCAAGAGCTGCTACTGCCAAACACACATATTGTGGCCCAAAAGACTCTTTATTTTTTATGACTGTGTTGGCTTGAACCCTAGCTCTGTGTTCACGTGCGTGTGTGTGTACGCGCGCGTGTGCTAGGTCAGCAGAGAGGAAGGATTCATCATATCACATCCTGCCTCTGTAACCAATTAGTCTTCACACGCATACTGTATGCTACCCCCTACACACACACACACACACACTTTCTAAGCAGCATTAATGCAACCTCTCTTCACATTGGCTCTGTGACTGGATCTCTCCCTCAGTGTAGCATTCAGTGTAGCAGTGACGGTTCACTGTGTTTCATAAGACAATTCCCAAGAGCCAGTGTCATTATTCCCAGGAAGGGTTTAGAGTGGGTCCTCCTTCCCGCTCTGTGTGTGTCTGCTCCTGCGCTCCTGTAACTGTACTGTATGTAAAAGACCATTACTTTATTGCCCACACCTGTTTCCCATCCAGAGTCCAGTAAACCACACCTCCCGACACTTCCCTTCATATAGGCAGCGCTAAGCCACGCCCACATCTGCAGGTTCCCACGTTGGATTGATAAAAGTGATTTTTGTTCTCTCTCCCTACCATACGACACTATCATTTGGTTAATCCGTGGTACATGCTTTGTTTGGGCTGTGCTAAAAAGAGGTCATTATTGTTCACGTACACAGAGACATTTGTATTTAATTTTTGTTGGAAGAGAAGAGCTGAGCTCAGCCATTTGCATGACATATTCTCTTTTACCTCACTTCTCCGAGTTGGCTGCTGTGTGTGTGGGTGTGTGTGGGTGTGTGCGCACGTGCGCCATCTGTTTTCATCAATGACCTCATGATGGGAGAGACGTAACATAATCCATGTGTGCAAGAGAAGGAATGTATCTTTTGGTTGTGTCTGTCTTTCTGACTGCCTGTCAAAATGATGAACATTCAACTTGTAGTGACACTTAATCCTTTTCATGTCTTGTAAATGAATGAGATGATTCACCCCTGAATCCTCCCATATGTCATGGGAAGGCGACAATCATTCGGGTGTTCGTTCGGTACTGTATGTTTAAAGAGTGCTGTGTGAGAAAAATTATTACTTTTTCACTCTCTATACATCACCGAACAGATGTGTTAAGCAAATATTTTAATAGAGAGTATTAATATGCTTTGAGTCCTCTAGAAACAAAGCAAATGTTTTTTCACATTATACTGTATATCAAACTGTGAAGCTGCTGGATTGCTTGGAGATAAAATTTGCATTTGTGTTACGGTGAGCCGATACAATAGTCCCAAGTTGTGGGTTTGGGGTTTTGAAGCTGTTGCTGTGTGTTTTTATGATATTGCTAATATGTGGTTCATTTTAGGGTCACATATTACTTGTTCACAAATAAGTTGTCAAGCTAATGTTCCATTCGGTCATTGCTTGGCTGGGCCAGTTTATTACTAGCAGCCAATCAAACATTTTAATGACCAAGGATGTTGAAATGTTTGGCGCCCTTTCTCTGCTGAAGAGGATATCCATTCAGACTGTGCAGTGAGGCGATTTACAACTGTTTTTGTTGTTTTAGCCACCCCCTATCAAAGGATGTTGAATGGAGAAGGGTGGGGAACACCGTTGAGTCTCACTTATAATCTGTTGCTTTTTTCATACAGTGATCCCATACGCAAACTGTATTATCCAAGCTTTCCCTTGGCAAGAACAACATATCATACCTGCTGCTTTTAAAATTAAGCAGCATTTTGTAGTTTTACTGTAGCCTATTTTGGACAAATTTAAGTTGATTACCACATGACCATGCTGTGCATTTTGCTGTCCTCTCAAAATTAACTATGAATGAACATTTATGCCCATAAATGCTCCTGTAGTCCTGAATGTAACATTGTAATCTTTGATATCATTGCAACCCTTAAAGGCAGTGGTCTCAACCGTTTATTAGCCATGGTCCCTAAGACAAAAAGATGCACTGCCTGTGACCCTCAATCAATGTCACCCGGAAAAGCACAGTGCTAATAAACACTGCTTTATGAAGAGTTTATTTATCTTTTATTTACTATTTAGTCTTCTTTCCACAGGTTCCCCACCAGCACCATCTCTCTGTAGACGTGGTTCCAGAGCTGAGGAACTCGGAGAACCAGTGCAGGAACCCAGGAGGAACCAGCGAGAAGCCTTGGTGTTACACCAGTCATCCCAGTATACGCTGGGAGCATTGCGCTGTCCCACCTTGTGGAAAGATAGGTGTTTATCTATGATGTATCTGGTCTGTTTTTACTGGAATGTTCTTGTGCATCTCTCCCATCATAATGCACATGGCGGTTTATCATTGTCACTTGTGTTTCAGAGGTGAAGCCAGAGCCGCCGGTTCCCCGGCAGACCCCGGCCCTCCCAACTTTGACCGCCGTGTCACCGGCCTACTCCATGTCCGTTATCATCATCCTTCTGTCGGCGCTGGCGGTGTCCGGCTTCCTCACCATCGTCATCCTCGCCTGTCGTCGCCACCGGAAACATTGGAGGAACAGGAAGAGGTGTGTCCATCTCGCTAAAACCAGTCTTTCCAAATCACTTCCATTTACTGATTGTTCAATGAAAAGTCCCCCCCCCCCCCCCAGAGTGCTGGAGACCCCTACCCTGAGCAGCCTTCCGTCAGAGCTGCTGTTGTCTCGACTCCACCCAAACCCCATGTACCAGCGCGTCCCTCTGCTGCTCAACTCCAAGTTGCTAGCGCTGGAGTACCCCCGCAACAACATCCAGTATGTCCGGGACATCGGAGAGGGAGCCTTCGGACGGGTCTTCCAGGCCAGGTGGGGGCGTAAGAGGCCGACATTGAGAGATTATTATTGATGTTATTTTAACGATGATAACTGATAACAGATGCCATGTAGGAAAGGAATAACATTATTTATGTTCAATAGTAAGAGAACATAAATAAAGACAACATTTTAGTATACAATAAGATAAACTAGGAAAGGCCCAGCTAAATTACTATAAAAGAAATTAGTAGGTTAAATTAAGACTAGGTTAAAGTGAACTAATTCATAAGAGAAAGCTTTCCAAACAGCTAAGGCTTCAGTAACAAGTCAGGTACACCCTCCAGCCAGTGCCATCTGACCAGTGACACTGGCCATCTGGAGTTGGTCCCCGGGCGCTGCACAGCGGCTGCCCACTGCTCCCTTGAGGGATGGGTTAAATGCAGAGGATGACTTTCACGACATGTATGTATATGTGACAATAACAGCACCTTTACCTTTACAGAGAAGGTAGGGAGCGAGAGAATGAGTGAAAGAATATTGAAATGACAGTGATGTTGAGAAGCATTTAAGAGGCATATATACTGTATATACAGTATGTACGTGGAGATGGATTTCCATGGGACACCAGACACACGTGCACTACTTTTTTTGGTTTGAGCAATGGAGTGGATTTCTGGAGGGACCTTCTTGACCTCATGGGTGAAATATTACAGAGAAACTCCCAATATCGCATTACTACCAGCAATGTTAGCCTGGACCTTGAAGAACCTCACAACCCACCTAGACCGTCCGAGAAACAGAAGAACAGAAGGGGTGTGATAAAAAGGACAGCTTGAAATATCACTCAGGATATATTATAAAACAATATATTAATTTATATATGAGAGAGAGAGAGAGAGAGAGAGAGAGAGACACCCTGGAATTGAGATTAATTGAAATAATCTGAAATTGGTCATTGAAAGCTAAACTAGCTACACGCACACACACATACACACACATACCTGTTGACTCCATGATTGAGTGTGTGTGTGTGTGTGTGTCGGGGGTGCTCAGTGGGGTTTTATTCACCTGGGAGTCGTATGATATTACATTAATACAATTATAGTAATCAAATTAACCTCCAACACGGTCTTCGTTCACATCTATGATGGCTAGTCAATTTAGACCCCTTCATTAAACCTGTACCCGATATATTGTATTTACACCACAAGAAACCCCCGATTGTACAGCAGGTGGCTATGGAAACGCAGGCCAACACAGTAGACAGCACTGTATATAACAGGTAGCACTACACTGTGTTAATGATAGGCATCCCGCCTGCTAATCTGTCCTGCTCAACTGGAATGCTGCAGTATATTCACACCCCTGGGACGATAACACACACACACGCACGCACACATACACACACACATGCACAATCCCACTGTGTGTGTGCGTGCGTGTGTGTGCATGCATTTGTTTCATACATGAAACTCAGTAGTGACAAACATGTTGACACGACAGCATATTTCTATAGAGATACCCTGTGATAGAATGAGTGAAATCTGTTATAGACTGTCACAGTGGCCATATACAGTACAGCACATGGCCATATACTGTATACTGTACCAGTGTTTGAATTACGCTGAGGCCTTTCCGGCCAGGCCAGGCATCTCTACATTCATTTTGAAAACAAAGTTGTTGTTGTTATGGTGTGTCTATGAACTGTCAAGAGCACAGAGCATTTTGCAGAGCCTTGCAGACCCTCAGTATTTAACACCATAACATTCATGGCTGACCTGTTTAAAACGTGACATATTTTGCATACTATGGAGAGAGAAATCTGGACGTGCCCCTGCGTGAGTAGTACTGTACCTGGCAAAACAGGTGTATTTAATTATCAACAGAGGGAAGAGGTCAACTAAACGTTACGTCGCAAAAAAGCACAACTTGATTTAACCGTGTCAATAATTAAATGCATAAAGTAGCCTGTGACGTTTAAGTAGACGCAGAGACAATACGTGTGTGTGTGTGTGTGTGTGTATGTGTGTGTGTGTGTGCGCGCGTTGCAGGGCTCCTGGCCTGCTGCACACAGAGGCTTTTACCATGGTGGCTGTGAAGATGTTGAAGGAGGAGGCCTCCACAGACATGCAGAATGACTTCCAGAGAGAAGCAGCGCTCATGGCTGAATTTGAGCACCCGAACATCGTCCGCCTGCTAGGTCTGTGCGTGTGTGATTGGTTGAATGGAAATAGGGCTAAGTGGGTAGAGAGTATACTAAGATAGAGAATAGATAGAAACACCTCAGTTGACTGAGTAATATGAAAATGTGTACATTATGTGTCACAAGGAAAGCAAACAATTTTAATAAATACACATTGTTTGTGTTTTATTTACAAATTACATTCATTCAGGACTGAAATTTTTAAAAATAATTGCGCTTTTACAAACAAACGCACCATATTTAATAATGTGCACATAATATGTTGTTTCAGAACAGTTAGCATATTATGTCCCTATCACTCCGCTCTCCGGAGACACAATATGGCCATAACCATTTTGAGAGATATACTGTCAATAGTTAGACAATTGCTCCCTGATGAATAATTGTTTACATGATTGAAACAAAGGCCATCTCTTTATCTACAGTACACAAACATAGACTAATCTAATGTAATACAAATGAGTTAGAGATAGAAAAGTAAAATAAATACTGCAGGAAGACATAAGTTAACGATTTCTTGACAGTGTGAACAGAAGTAAACACAATTTCTCCCTGCTAAAAAACTAAGACATATTTTTTAAAGGCAATACACTAAAACTTAAACTAAAAGTCTATAAGTATGTAACTTTGTATCTTATGTTTGACCTAAACCCAGTTGTCATCCCACATTCAACATTACTCATAACTTCCTTATCTCAGTTATAATCCACATCTACTCACATGCAATATGCACATTTGGCATGAAATAATACAGTATAGACACTGATCGGAAAGTAATGTACTTTTTGACTCCTGTGGCTGTCTCCTCTCTCATCCCTCTCTCCCTTTTCATTTCCCGGAGCCCCCCCCCACACACACACACACACACACACACACACACACACCCTTTATCCAAACAGTGGAAGGATATTATCTGATAGTTTAATGACTTGACATGCCTCTGTGGAAAAGCACAGAACTATACAGAAATAATATTAATCCTTGAAACCATTATCTTTTGATGGCTTATTCCAGATCAGGGCCACAGGAGGCAAGAGTCAACCCCCAGTTTACTTTGGGTGTGAGGCTGGAAGTCAGCTTGTGCAATACTTTATTCCACACACACACACACACACACACACACACACACACGCGTATTAACAGTTAGCAGGTGGAGACACTTAGGATGTGGAGTCATTTTCGATGCAGTGAAGTGATACACAGAAACAGTCCCAGGTTAAGTAAAATATTTTTTAGTATTATAGTGTTATAATATATTATAGTAAATTAGAGCAATAGCTTAACTAAGAACAGTCCTGGGTAGTGTGGTGTGCCTGATATTTAAGCGTTTTTGGAGATATATTATTTGGAAATAATATATTTGGCCTTCTTGGGATCCTGTATAGTATATGGAGAGAAATAAGTTTAGGTTAGAGCAGAAAGCGCTTTCATTTGAACCTGAGGCTATTTCAGAGCTACGCTATGTTTACATCAGACAGCTCCCCTCTAAAGTGTGTGTGCTTGTGTGCGTATACCCACCACATGTTTGTGTTTATGTCTGTACTGAATGTTTACCTTTTCTATTTCAGTAAATAGCTTAATTTATTAGAAAGAAGAAAACATTTTCACAGATCATCATCCCACTTGGTCTATGGATGTTACAAATGTGTGTGTGCATGCGTGTCTGTGTGTGTGTGTGTGTGTGTGTTCTCCCTAGCTAGCCCATTCATGCGTGTGGTTCATGATTAACTAGCAAACATCTGTCTGTGCAGGCGTGTGCGCGGTGGGCAAACCCATGTGTCTGATGTTCGAGTACATGTCTTACGGTGACCTCAACGAGTTCCTTCGCCGCCGCTCGCCAGCCCAATCAGCTCGCTGCGCCATGAGCCAGGCCAGCCTATCAGAGCGCAGCTTCTCCTCCGAGCCGCCGGTGCAATCCGGGATGCGTCCCCTCGGCTGCTCCGAACAGCTGTCCGTCTCCATCCAGGTCGCCGCGGGGATGGCATACCTCTCGGAGCGCAAGTTCGTGCACCGCGACCTGGCTACCCGGAACTGTCTAGTCGGGGAGGACGTGGTGGTCAAGATCGCCGACTTCGGCCTTTCCAGAAACATCTACTCGGCGGACTACTACAAGGCCAACGAGAACGACGCCATCCCCATCCGCTGGATGCCCCCAGAGTCTATCTTCTACAACCGCTACACCAGCGAGTCAGACGTGTGGGCCTACGGAGTGGTGCTGTGGGAGATCTTCTCCCACGGCATGCAGCCATACTACGGCATGGGCCACGAGGAGGTGATCTACTACGTGAGGGACGGCCACACCCTGCCCTGCCCAGACAACTGCCCCCTGGAGCTCTACAGCATGATGCGCCTCTGCTGGAGCACACACCCGGCCGACAGGCCCGCCTTCAGCAGCATGCACCTCATCCTGGAGCGTATGCACGGAAACACGCCAGCCACCGTCACCGGAGCCGTGGCGGAGCCCGACTGCTGACTGAGTTTGACCTTTGTGACCTTTCAACTTCGCACCTGCTCCTCTACACAAAAACACAAGACATTCCATCAGTTGGATACTTGGGTACAGATGTGCTTATGTCGACAATTATTACAGAAAAGTATAACTTGCTCTACTTATCTTCAACAAGGCGCTGGAGAACAAAAATTGTCAAGTGCAATCGACAGCAGACAAATGGAAACATAAGAATTTTTGTTTAGTGATGAATGCCACGTTCCTTTAAGTTTTACCTACATACACAAACTGTTCAATGAGGTCTGCTTTATGCACCCTGAAACCTGACCCTAACATTACACCTTTAACCCATCAGCCTTTACCAGCAGATGTAACATGTCATAGATGTAATGTCATAAAAGACACTTGTTCTGCTAGAACCATCACACAGATGCTCTTTGTCATTTCTTGCTTCTAATATTGTTCAGCAGTAAAGGAATTACCTGGCAGGAAGGTGTTTAAGTCTGGAAAAGGTTGTGAAGAACACATTAATTATACAGTATAATAACATCACAATTGTGGTGGAATTATACAATTATTAAAACAAACAATGGTGTTAAGTTATGTATGAAAGCTTCTGCATAGTTGCAGCATTTTATTATTTGCTTGTGGACAATGTGTATTATGTAGACTATTCCACATTAGCACATTATCACTTTAGCTATGTTTTTAGAGAAATTGTTATTCCACTTTTGGGCATTCTCAGTTTGCTATCCTGATACTATTGGTATATTATTTTGTGTCTTTTTTGTTTAATTATTTAACATGGTTCAAGTTTTACATTTTTTATATAATAAATGTGTTTCCTCATTGGACAAACATTGGACAGACACACATACTGTACAAAAGCATGCACACAAATAAAGTATATTTAAAAAAATCATATAATATACGTATGTATGTATGTGCTTTTATGATATAATTAAATCCTGGTAAAATGTATTTAACATTTCAAATTGACCCACTTTGTGTCATCAGCAAGAGGTTTAAACTGACATGCTGATTTACCGTCTGTGCATGTGGTATTATTATTTTATTTGTGATTTGAATAATTTAAGATTTTATGTTTAATTAATATCAAATGAGGGAAAGCTATTATTAACTTGACAAGTGAACATATGGTGCATGAAATACAAGTCTGGCGTGATGTCTTTGTTTAGTCATCATGTACATGTCAGTGTTTGACTTCCTATATTCAGTTACAAACCTACAACCTTCCTTGTGTGTTGCAGCACAACGTTTTACATTCTGTTTCAAGATCTACATTAGATATCCAAAATATAAAATATGTTTGTGATGATTAAAGCAATGTTTTGGACGCATACTGCATCTGTTCTCATATTTGTACTGCTGCATGTACAGCGATGTAATTGAGATAGATACATAGATGGGTTACAGCAGAGAGATAGATAGATGGGTTACAGCAGATAGACGGGTTACAGCAGATATAGATAGATGGGTTACAGCAGAGAGAGAGATAGATACATAGATAGGTTACAGCAGAGAGATAGATAGATGGGTTACAGCAGAGAGATAGATAGATAGATAGATAGATAGATGGGTTACAGCAGAGAGATAGATAGATGGGTTACAGCAGAGAGATAGATGGGTTACAGCAGAGAGATAGATAGATGGGTTACAGCAGAGAGATAGATGGGTTACAGCAGAGAGATAGA
>JAODUH010092751.1:0-14245 GCA_027564835.1 Typhlichthys subterraneus | reverse complement strand
TCTCTCTCTCTCTCTCTCTCTCTCTCTCTCTCTCTCTCTCTCTCTCTCTCTCTCTCTCTCTCTCTCTCTCTCTTCCTACCAGAGTGTGATGAACATGCTCCATGTGGTGAGTGTTCCATATGCGCTGATGAAGGTCAACCCTCTCTCGTGGATCCAGAAGGTGTGCCAGTACAAAGGTACGACCACTCGGTGCCCCCCGCGTGTCATCAGCAGTCAGGTGACCTGTCAATCACACTAAATGGAGAAGCACTCTGATTGGTTGCAGTCTAGTTAGCTGTAATAAACAAATACATATACAGAGGATACATTTTTGAAATAGATGCTGTGAGCAAACATGAATTGTCTGTTGGTGTGCGTTTTCTTTTGTTTTGTGGGTTGTGCACTATTGTGTGTGAATGTGTGCTATATGTGTTGTCATGTCTTTTTGTGTGTGTGTTTAGCCAAGGTAGCGTGTGTTAAGTCACGTGACATGCACTGGGCGCTGGTTGCTCATCGGGACCAACGAGACATCAACCTGAGCTCCCTACGCCTTCTAGTGGTGGCCGACGGATCAAACCCCTGTAAGAACACAACATGGACACACACACGCATGAAGGTCTATTTTTATAGCAGAGTTTGTGATGTTCACAAAATGTTCACACTAGTGTTTCAGATGGTGCCGCGTTTGATTTTAGCTGGAGAACAGGCCTCTGGACTATATTGTTTTGTTTCAAGTGTGTGCGTGTGTGTGCGCGCAGGGTCCGTGTCATCGTGTGATGCCTTTATTAACGTGTTCCAGACTAAAGGGTTGAAAGCTGACGTCATCTGCCCCTGTGCCTCCTCTCCTGAAGCCCTGACTGTCACTTTAAGGAGGTGCACACACACACACACACACACACACACACTGGCAGTTTAAATCGGTTGTAAAACTTTCCTCACATCTTGGTTTGGTGTGCTTCACACAAACAGTCTCTTATCAACATCTTCTGGGTGGTCTTAATTAACAATGTGTGTGTGTGTGTGTTTACGCGCATGCATGTGTGTTTGTAAGAGAGTAGCAGTAATGCAACTTAATTTTTAGTCATGCATTACAGTTAAAGTAATAAACAAAGATAAAAGCATAGAATGTGCACACACACACACACGTGCGCAAGGACATTCATATGAATGTGCAAATAATGTATATTTACCACAGGGTGTGTCCTGTCATCTTCCCAGGCCAGTGGAGGATTCTGGGACATGTCGAGGGGTGTTGTCTATGCAGGGTTTGAGTCACGGAGTGGTCCGCGTTGATTCAGACGAGAAGCTGTCAGTCTTGACCCTGCAGGACGTAGGAACAGTCTTGCCTGGAGGTGGGCATGGCTTCCTGTTTCTTGTCATGCCATCACATGCACACACAGATGACCGCTGGCCGCAGGAAGAGCTTTACACATACAGAATGTTCGGGTCCCAGTAATGTTAATGCCCTCCTTAACCTTAGAAACCCTAGCCAGCTGTGTGGCTGTTTTACTTTACCCCCTCCTGTGTATATTCTCAAATGTCAACAACATTTCTGGAGAGACATTTTTCCACAACCAACGTCATGAGGCCGGTACTACTGAGCCACCTGTAAAGGCAGTAGGCACTACTCACTTAATCTTATCTCTGTACAGTCCTAAACAGTCTAAAACAGTTTTATTTTTAAATGTATATTTTGGAAACGTTGCATATTTCTTTTATGCAACAACGTTGCATAAAAGAAAATATCAAGAGATATGGCCATTACTGTATATCTTTATGCAAGAACATTTGAACAACTTACTACAAATTGAAACAATAACTGTCACTGGAAAGTTCAGCCTAGCTTTTACTGTAATAACCTATAATAGCCTCTAAGACTTACATAATTGTTGGCCCCTGTACAGTATATAAGGCACATTGTTGAGCTGCAGAGTCAAACTAAAGCACAACAGTTATTTGGCAAAGTTTGAAAAGCCTCCCTGGTCAAATGAGCAGCACATGTTCATGACGTAGAACAATGTCATACTAATTCAGCAGCACAAACTATTGCAGCTATTGACAACAGCCTCTCCCTCTTTCTCTCCCCCCACTCTCTCTCTCTCTCCCCAGCGGTGGTGTGTGTGGTCAAAGTGGAGGGCATCCCACAGCTGTGTAGGGCTGATGAGATAGGGGAGGTGTGTGTGTGTTCTGTGGCCACTGGCTCATCCTATTTTGGTCTGGCTGGACTGACCAAGAACAGTTTTGAGGTACAACCCAGACCCCCTTTAGTCGCTACATATGGGCCCCAGCATGTGCAAGTTAAATACCCTAGCTCAGTGGTCCCCAATCCTGGTCCTGCATTTTTTAGATGTCTCCCTGCTCCAACACACCTGATTCTAATGAATAGCTCGTTATAAGGACCCATTCATTTGAATGAGGTGTGTTGGAGCAGGGGCCCCCTATGAGCAGGATTGGGGAACCCTGCCCAAGTGATTTATTTTATATTATTATTATTATTATTATTATTATTTTATTTATTTTTTTATGTTATCTGATATAAGTATAAATAGGAGAAAGTTGATCTGTATACAGTACTATAACAGAGGTGCATTTTACTGTAAATTATGGCAGTATGACGCTATACATTCCTCCAGCCACTAGAGGCATAGTTTAGTCATATCATGTTCCACTAGTGAAGTACACATTGACTGCATGCCTAAATATGACGGATCCCATTCGTGAGCGCAGGTCTACCCAGTGACAGCCAGCGGCGCACCAATCAGTGAGCTGCCGTTCACGCGCTCTGGCCTGCTGGGCTTCCTGGGAGGAGAGGAGTTCCTGGGCCAGGGGGGCGTGGTCTATGTGGTGGGGAAGATGGACGGACTCATGATGGTGGGGGGGCGTCGCCACAATGCTGATGACATCGTAGCAACCGCCCTCGCTGTGGAGCCAATGAAATTTGTCTACAGGGGAAGGTAGGATAGGCCACACACACACACACACACACACACACACACACAGGGATTGGTCGATTGATAAATTACCGTAATGAGTTGTATGGTAGACAGACAGACAGGTAGTTAAATAGACAGGCAGGCTACAGCAGATTGGTAGGTAAATAGCCAAGCTGAAAATAGACAGATACTGTAGATGGATCTACAGTTTATAGACACATTATAGATAGACAGATGGATATACAGTATATAGACACATAGATAGACAGACAGACAGGTAGAAATACAGTATATAGTCACATTATAGATAGACAGACAGATGGATATACAGTATATAGACACATAGATAGACAGACAGACAGGTAGAAATACAGTATATAGACACATTATAGATAGACAGACAGATGGATATACAGTATATAGACACATTATAGATAGACAGACAGATGGATATACAGTATATAGACACATTATAGATAGACAGACAGATGGATATACAGTATATATGTCAGGATACGGCCCGGGAGAGGGGAACCCAATCGCGGGAAGTAGAGGCAGCAGACGTCGAATAACAATAAAACTGTTTAATATAGAGACAGGTTAAAAACAGGAGAGATACCAACAACTGGGCAGTGTAGTCGGTACGTCGGCTGGTGAGTCGACAGCGGCAACAGGTGGAGCTGTTGTACCGGTAGAGGAGTAGGCGGAGTGCGCCGAAGGAGTCGAGAGACTGAAGGGCCGGCGAGGAAGAACTGTGGGGCAGATGGAGCTGCAGAGACGATCCTCAAAGGCCAGTGCGAAGAGTCGGCGAAGCAGACAGGACTGCGAAGGCGATCTTCAATGGAGCCGGTGAGATTGTCGGATCGACGAGCCGTCGGGAGTAGAAGCTTGGATAATCGCTGGTACGTGCTACGTGAACGAAGGCAACGAACTGGCAACAGGTGCTGGGACGGACTGCCTCTTAAACCTCCGCCCAGGAAGTGGAGGTGAGGCTTCTACACGTGAGGCTAATAGGGAGCCGATGACGTGCTGGGGGCGCTGTCCGGTGCTGAAGTCACGGCCTTGCCCTCTCCAGTGCTGGACCGGCCGCGAATCGTGACAATATAGACACATTATAGATAGACAGGCAGATAGATATGTAGTATATAGACACACAGATAGATAGACAGACAGATGGACAGATAGGACGACAGGAGAACGTGAACCAATAATAATGTGTGTGTGTGTGTGTGTGTGTGTGCAGGATAGCAGTGTTCTCCATCAGAGTGTTACATGATGAGAGGATTGTGGTGGTAGCAGAGCAGAGGCCAGATGCCACAGAAGAAGACAGCTTCCAGTGGATGAGTCGAGTGCTGCAGGTACACACACAGACACTGTATATAGTATATATAGTGGACACTGTATATTCCTAATGGATCACTGGGTGGGCAATGGTTGTGTGTGTCTAGGCCATAGATGGGATCCATCAGGTGGGGGTATACTGTCTGGCCCTGGTACCCTCCAACACATTACCCAAGACCCCCCTGGGTGGGATCCACCTATCAGAGACCAGACAGCTCTTCCTGGAGGGGGCGCTACAACCGTGTAATGTCCTGATGTGTCCCCACACCTGTGTGACCAACCTGCCGAAACCAAGACAGAAACAACCTGGTCTGTCTGTCTCTATGGTTGTCTTTCTGCCTTCCAGTCTGTCTGTCTATCCTATCTGTCTGTCTGTCTGGCTGGCCTTCCTGTCTGTCTGTCTGTCCTGCCTGCCTGCCTGTCTGCCTGCATGTCTCTATGGCTGTCTTCCTGCCTGTCTGCCTGTCTGTCTGTCTGTCTGGCCTGCCTGCCTGCCTGTCTTTCTGTCTGCCTGCCTGTCTGTCTGTCTCACTGACAGTATGTTTGTCTGCCTGGCAGTCTTGCTGCCGGTCTAAGTGACCGTGTGTGTGGTAAGATGCCTCTTAGCAGGTTTCATGTATGTGTATCTAATAGCTGGCTCTCCTCTCATCTCCTCTCCTCTCCTCTCCTCTCCTCTCCTCTCCTCTCCTCTCCTCTCCTCTCCTCCCCTCCCCTCTCCTCTCCTCCTGGCAGAGATTGGCCCAGCCTCAGTCATGGTGGGGAATCTTGTCTCAGGGAAACGCATCGCTCAGGCCAGTGGAAGAGACCTGGGCCTGATTGAAGACAATGATCAGGCAAGGAAGGTGTGTGTCATCATCATCATTCTCATCATTAGCAAAAGACACAAGCTGTATCTGTCCATCTTACTCATCAGTATGGGAACCACAGAGAGCGCTTTATAGGCTCTGACACGCGCACGCACGTGCACACGCACACCATCTCACTCTCCTAACGTGCTTGCAGACAAAGGCTCTTTGTGTTAGCACTTAGCATACTAGCACATCAGAGACCACTGGGTTTATTCAATCTCTCTCTCTCTCTCTCTCTCTCTCTCTCTCTCTCTCACTGTCTTTCATACATATAAACTCTTTCCTTTTTACTTTGAAGTGTTCATCTGTCTGGAGGTTCTATTACCTGTGTAGAGCAAGGCACTAACACAGCAGGGTTTTAGGGGTTCAATTCCCAGTATAGAGCCAGGGACACACTGATGACGTGAAGACACAGGAACTTCACTTCCAGATGTTTGTCATATGTTTTATGTTACTCTTAGCATTAAACTGGCAGAACACACACACACGCACATACAGTATATAGTCTCTCTCTATATACAGTATATGCATAAAGAATGTGTGGTATCTGGCATTCAGGGGCCCAGCTCTCAGACCAGACAGGATGTATCAGATAACACCAACACATCTGCTACCCTGCCACACACACACACACGTCTAACAACACCTATAAAATTGTATTAACTCCTAACATCTGCTTTTTATAACGAGGAAAACCCAAAACATGTATGTAGACACATACATGCCCTGTTTGTTTCTCTGGCTGTGACAGATGTCTTATTTGTGGCTATTACTGTGTGTGTGTGTGTGTGTGTGTGCGTGCGTGTGCGTGGCATAGTTCCTGTATTTGTCGGAGGTGTTACAGTGGAGAGCTCAGACAACACCAGACCACCTCTTGTACACGCTGATCAACTCCAGGGTATGTAATCACTGCTCCCTTGGGGGGTGGGTAAATGCAGAGGATAAATGTCACTACATGTATGTGACAATAAAAGCACCTTTATCCTGGAGCCATTCCATTAGAACGCCATTAGACTGGATCAGATTACAGTGTAAATTAAATGAAAATAGACTATGATATTTCTTGATGCATGAATCTGTATTTGCCAGCTAATCTGTGTGTGTGTGTGTGTAGGGCACAGTAGCCAACTCTCTAACATGCATTCAGCTCCACAAGAGAGCAGAGAAGATAGCAGCCATGTTGGCTGAACGGGGCCACCTACAGGATGCAGACCACGTTGCACTGGTCTACCCACCTGGTACACATACTGTAATTACATCTTATAACACCCCAGATGTGTATGTGTAGCCATTAATGCTGCTCTCTCTCTCTATCTTTCTCTCTCTCTCTCTAGGTGTTGACCTTGTAGCAGCCTTTTATGGTTGTCTTTACGCTGGTTGTGTTCCTGTCACGGTCCGCCCGCCCCACCCCCAAAACATCTCTACCACACTCCCTACCGTAAAGATGATTGTGGAGGTAATGCGCACACACGCACACAAAGGGTGTGGCTGTCCATTTTAAGTCAATTGTGCTGCTGCATTGTTGATGAATAATGAGCGTGATTTAGTGATGAAGGCCTTTTGCAGTGATTACAATCAGGTGTGTCTAGGTGCAATAGCATAATAATGACTGATCATGTTGACACACTCTCTCCTGTTTGCAGGTTAGCCGGTGTGTGTGTGTGATGACAACGCAGGGAGTATGTAAACTGTTGAGATCTAAAGAGGCTTTAGCCGCTGTCGACCTGAGAAGCTGGCCTCCTGTCCTAGACACAGGTACACACGTGCACTCACACGCACGCACACACACAATTAGGAAATCAGAGCCCCCCTCTACATTAAATGTTGCTTATTATTTTGGCTTCAACAAAACCTCTAGCACTACATCATTTGTTGTAGAGCAACACACACATACTGTAAGTCATATCTTATAGAACAGGGCTATTCAATTCTAGTACTGGAGGGCCGCTGCCCTGCATGTTTTAGATGTCTCCCTGCTCCAACACACCTGATTCTAATGAATGGGTCATTATCAGGCTTCTAACGAGCCATTCATGTGAATCAGGTGTGCTGGAATTGAATAGCCCTGGTGTAGAGTATGTCTTGTAAAATGTGTCTCACACATTCATCTTCTTTTTTATGTATAATGAATGAATGTGACTAACTATTAAATGAGTTTCCTTCTCTGAGACAGTACAATTAATGTATGTCTGTCTGTCGGTCCACTTGCCCACCTGTCTGTCTGACAGATGACCTTCCTAAGAAGCGCCCACCTCTCCTCTTCAAGCCGTCTGATCCAGACACACTGGCTTACCTGGACTTCAGCGTGTCCACTACTGGCATGTTGGCTGGAGTCCAGGTATTACTCCACCACACAACAGCTGGGACACAATCCTGCTTTAATGTGGGTGGGTGGGCTGCTAAACACAGTTTGGCATCTCTAAACCAATGTAATTCCATGTGAAACACTTCAAAGTAGGAAACGGACAACACACTTGGTGTTCATGTCACCAGTCCCACCAGCAGCAAGCCTACCACGACTGTATGTAGCATTTGTGGTACAGTGACACATTTATAGGAAATCCTTCTAGAGCCAATATGGCAATAAGTAATAGGAAGTGTTTGTGAACTCACAATTGCAGTCCATCCAATAACAAAGCTGTAGCTAATGGCTAGCGCAAATACCCGCTAATACTTGATTATAAATGTGTTGCGGTTGTAAAGAAGCTACATGTGCTATCACACATATGAAGGAGAAGCTACAACCACTGAATTGCTCTAGCTCAACTAACTGCTTGTAGATTCATAATGGTTTCTAGACTGACAGATTTGTGCATTTTGGATTACCGACACTATTAAATGTACACAATGTTGGGGAGGTAATATATGACATATTACCTGTTTACTTCTAAGAATGCACTCCATACTGTGTTCTTACTGTTCTGCATGTCAAGCTTTATTCCTCCCTCATTATGATCCTTAACGAGGATCTCGTGCTTCACACAGCATGAGAATACCTCAGCTCTGTTTCCTGCTGCCATGCAAGCAAAGCAGATTAGCTTTGGAAAACAGTTCATTCATTCTACTTCTCTATCTCTCTCTATCTCTATCTCCCCAGATGTCTCACTCGTCCACCAGTACGTTCTGCCGCTCCATCAAGCTGCAGTGTGAACTGTACCCCTCCAGACAAGTGGCAGTGTGTCTGGACCCCTACTGTGGCCTGGGCTTTATACTGTGGTGTCTGTCCAGGTACACACATACACTCACAGTACATCTACACACACAGTACACACATAGTTGCATGCACTTTAGTGTACTATAAAGAAGACAAATACTCTTGCTGGTATTTCCCTGTAACGTTAATTAGTGTCTGTCATTTCCACTGTTCCACTATTCACACCATAACATTAATAACCAAATGACAATATACTCAAATATAATTATACTCTTAAAACGACATTAAATATAGTACAATGACATACTGCAGCTTTACATTCAATAATATAGTAGCAGCAGATTGCTATATTCATCACTGGCTGTTCTCCTTAGTGTGTATTCAGGTCATCAGACCATACTGATTCCTCCAGCAGAGTTGGAGGCCAGTCCATCCTTGTGGTTGTCTGCTGTCAGTCAATTTAAGGTGCGAGACACATTCTGCTCCTACAGCGTGATGGAGCTCTGCACCAAGGGCCTGGGGACTCAGACCGACAGCCTCAAGGTCAGTCTGCACCAAGCCGCTATACTAGATAGTCTTTACAGAAGCAAGTGGAAGACTGTACGTAGATGTGGTATCTCATCTGTCCAATATTACTACGTATTAGCATACGTAGTAAACACTATGTGCGCTAATACGCATGTTGCATATTAGCATATTAGCATACATAGTGTTTACTAGCACACATAAATACTGAGCCACCGTTAGTGAGGGGTAAAGCTAGAGCTGAACCTTCTCCTGACCTGTGCCCTGCCCTCAGTCTCGTGGGCTGGACCTGTCCCGGGTCAGAACGTGCGTGGTCGTTGCTGAGGAGCGTCCCAGGATCGCGTTGACGCAGTCCTTCTCCAAACTCTTCAAAGACCTGGGCCTTCACCCACGAGCAGTCAGCACCTCGTTTGGCTGCAGGGTCAACCTGGCTGTCTGTCTGCAGGTCTGTCTGTCTCTCTCTCTATGTCTTGCGTCTGGCCCTTCTGACATTCTGAGTGTGTTGGAAGAAAATCCTAGTAAAAATACATGTCACTTATTTATGGTGTGAAGGTGTGCCTCAAGGTGGCGCTGTTGTGCCATCTCTTTTCACCTGTGTGTTGAGTCTACAGTAACTGTGGACAGCCTTCTCTCATCTGTGTGGCAAACCCTTTTAGTGAGTGAATGGTGTGTGGGAGCCTTGTAGCTTCTTGGCTGTTTGAGCAGCAGCAGGTTAGAGGTGGTGGATTACCACTCAGTATATGTTTATAGACAGCTGTTTCCATAATCACCGCACAGCCCACATCTCTCATCCAACAGCACAAAAAGCAAAGTGTATATGCCATTATATAGATATGATGTTGTAATTATCAATTGAGCGTTTTATCTCAACTATTTAAACTGATTAATTTATAATTGCCGCTCTATCTGAAATGTATATTCTAATTAAAAGCAAAGACCACTTAAAATTTGGAATTTGGAATAGCAAATGTGTTTTTTCATTTGTGGTGTATAAATGTGCATACATCTCTGACATGTTTTATAATGTATGCTAACATCTAACAGCTATATCTAAAATAGTATGATCAAAAACCAATTGACTGGACACACAGAACAACTCATTCACTGATCACTTTTAGCATTTCTCATTCTGTCTTGGCCCCTCCCCCGCCCTGTAGCCTCACAGATTGGGCAAACTGGTCGACCAGGTAGGGACTACAGATCCCCCACCCCACCCACCCTGCGCATTGAGCATGCACCATGGGTGACGGGGTTGGGGGGGGGGGGGGTGCATAGCACCAAATCAGTTTAAATGGTCCCCGCTGTTAAAATAAATATAGTTACTAAATGATCATCTTCTTTGTTATTGTAATAGTCTCACTCATTTGTAGGAAAAACAGAATGTGCTTCTTTTCACAATCATACATGCTGTGTTATTATTGATTGCACATGGACAGAGGCCCTGGACTAGTGACCCTGCCTGAGGGTGCATGCATTAGGGTGTCAGTGTGGTGTGTGTGGCCGTCTGAGGTGAGAGCTGGCTTCTATCAAGCTTTTCCCCTGAGGGACTATGGAGTTCTACTAATGCACATCCAGTAGCAGCCAGTGTTCAATCATCTGCTACATGAGTAGCTGGATGCAGCTCTCACCAGTAGAGGGCAGGTGACATCATCAGTGAACCATTGTACAGGATACTGTAGCGTTGTGGCATCCCATAGGAGAACAATGTGAATGTAGCTTGAAGGGACGTTTGCTCCGTGTTGCCTTATTGTGTCCCAGCATGCCGTTCTGTGGCTTTGACTGGCGGTTTTGGTGGTGGCACAGTACGCTGTTTTATCACAGCTTCTCTGCTGCATGGGCGTTTTGGTCTGGGCCTGTGGTCTGTCCTGCAACCTGTCCTTCTCTCCTAGCACTGGAGGGACTTGTGACTAATACTAGTACTGTAGCAATAGTACTAGTGGTGCTAGTGCTGTAGCAATAGTGCTAGTAGTGCTAGTATTGTAGCAGTAGTGCTAGTGGTGCTAGTACTGTAGCAGTAGTGCTAGTATAGCCTCTACACAGCTCCCTAGCGCTCTGATTGGTTGTTGCTGTGTTCATCAGGGCACTTCAGGACCTGACCCCACAACCGTGTTCGTGGACATGAGAGCACTGAGACACGACAGGTAACACGCACGCACGCACGCACGCACGCACGCACGCACGCACACACACCGAACCCATTGGAGCTGAACAGTGTTCTCTCCCTCCTCAGGGTCAGGTTGGTGGAAAGGGGGTCGCCTCACAGCCTACCCCTGATGGAGTCTGGGAAGGTGAGTTCTTCACACCTGCACCAAGAAAACAACACACACAACAAGAGCCCCATTTCAAGCAACCAATCAGAGGCCCAGCTCTTTCTGTTTTGTGTTGCCACTCTACTGCTCCGGACTGATCTACTATTGGCTCTGGTTACACAGATTCTGCCTGGCGTACGAATCATTATTGCCAACCCAGAGACCAAGGGACCAATGGGAGAGTCACATCTTGGAGAGGTGTGTTTGAATAACCAACCACATTTCAAAGCTCTTAACAAGGCCTTGCAGCGCGAGATATGACTTTGAGAATGTTAAAGTTACTTAAAGCAAGGCTAACTACATGTGTTTGTGTGTTTCTATACATGTATATGTGTCGTGTGTGTGTAGATCTGGGTGCACAGTAGTCACAATGCCAGTGGGTACTTCACGGTGTATGGGGACGAGACATTGCAGTCAGACCATTTCAGCTCCAGACTGAGTTTTGGAGACACGCAGACTGTCTGGGCTCGAACCGGGTACCTGGGCTTCCTGCGCAGGACAGAACTCACTGACGCAAATGGAGGTACGAACCGCTGGACCCCTGACCAAGGCAGCATTAGTGCCTTGCTCTATACAGGGACTAGAACCCCATTACCCAGGCAGCATTAAGCCCTTTGCACACTGCCCACGGATTGACAGTTTATCTGCCCCTTACTTTCTATGTCATTTTCTCATGATATACGTTACACTGTATTGATCATTCTAAACATAATATTATGTTTTAGGCCAGTAGAATCACATATATTTTATATGTACATATAGCAAAATAAACTAAGTAAACTAAGTAAAAAATAGACAAGCCTAGTTGAGCTGCCGGCTGTGGTCATGAGCCAACACCATAGGTGAAAAGTGTGCAATACTGTGGGTAATGTTGGTGTATAACCGCCACCTACTGTCTACCTGTTACATTACCACCACCTACCGTCTATGTAGCACATGCAGTTTTTAACAATGTCAGTTAGTGACATTTGTTCATATTGGCCGAATTCGCTACACGAGGTTCTGCAAAAACCAAGCAAAAGGTTTGCTTTTAAATGATTGTTTGTAGAGTATTTCTGCTTCTACAATGGATTTGCATTTCACTGGCTGTAAAAATCATGAGGCGAACTGGAAATAAGTGTCTGCTCTGCGAGCAGCTTGCAAACTGATCAATTAACATGGGAGAGGATTACAAGTAGATCCGCTCCACATGCAATGGGCTTTAGTGCCTTGCTCTGCAGAGAGAATAGAACCCCCAACCCTGCAGTGTTAAGACCTAGCACTATACAGGGAATAGCGACCTCAACTCTGGCAGTGTTGGTGCTTTGCTGACGTGTGTGCGCGTATGTTCAGAGCGTCATGATGCGCTGTACGTGGTTGGCTCTCTGGATGAGGCAATGGACTTGCGAGGGATGAGGTACCACCCCATCGACATCGAAACGTCTGTCATCCGCACACACAAGAGCATCACAGAGTGGTGAGAAACGCACACCATGCATACACGTGCACGCACACACACACACACACACACATACACTAATAGTATGATGATGGTGACATTCCCTCAGTGCGGTGTTTACATGGACTAACCTCCTGGTGGTCGTCGTGGAGCTGGACGGCTCAGAGCAGGAGGCATTGGACCTGGTTCCCATGGTAACCAATGTGGTGCTGGAAGAGCACTACCTCATTGTGGGTGTGGTCGTGGTGGTGGACATCGGCGTCATTCCCATCAACTCGCGAGGCGAGAAGCAGCGTATGCACCTGCGGGACGGCTTCCTGGCTGACCAGCTTGACCCGATCTATGTGGCGTACAACATGTAGCACCACCTAGTGACAGGGAGGAATTGCAGTCTGTCTCACAATTGTTCCTGAGGAATGTTGGGATTTAAAGCAGACAGTAACCCGGAGAAGACATACCTTTGAACAAAGTGTGGCTTATGATATATTTTCCTGGTTTATGTTGCTTATTTGTTTTTGTATAACTAAAGAGGTTCATAAGTCTATAAAAAACATACTATGGTAAAACACTATTTTATGTTAACATGTTTAAGGTCTGGATATGTTTTGATACAGGTGCGAGATATATTGGAGTTAGCTGTAGGCTAATTTGTTTGTAAACTATTTGTTTCATGTTTTTTTTTTTTTTTTTTTTTTTTTTTTTGTATCTACCAACCATCCTGTTTGCTAGGGCAACCAGTTCCATGTCAGCAATTAATAAGATAATTTTCAGTGAAGGAAAATGCTACATAAAAAATCTAATCATAATATCCTGTAAGTATGTACAAAGTAAGTATGTACCTGTTTTAATTTATTTTTCTTTCACTTGTTTATTAAGACCGTTAAAGAAGCTTTGCTCTTGAACTGTTGTTAATAGCTTTGCTCTTAAACAGTTGTTAATATCACAAAACTGAAGCGCAATGGAGTTAACTGTAATCATGTCATCTAAATGGAAAGATAGAAATATATGAATATATACATTTGTATTTAAGGAAGATCCACCCCGGGTGAAACTGTAAAATTAGTACAATCTGGACTATGAGGATCTGTACAATTTCCAATCAGGTTATAGATTCACATAGCCTTGATACAGTCATGTTATGGTTTAAACAATCAGGCCACATTGCTATTTCTACGAAAAAAACTGATTGTGTCAATTTAGTCAGCTTTTTGATGTAATTAAACTATGACTTGATTTGATCAAGAACACATTTAACTGCTTAGTAGTAAATTATTCTGATAGTTGCCACTAGGGGGCGGTGTGCTCCTTGTGTACATTGAAAAGTCATCTTTTACACAGACTGGCGATGTCAACGGAAGGAAAGACTGACCTTTAAATAAGTTCTTGAATGTTTACCACACAAGGGACATTGAGGAATAAAACAAGCACTTTCTTCACTATTCTGTCTCCTTATTTTTGTCAAGCAGTTTTGCTTTTGTAAGAGTTTCCTATGTCATTTGATTAATAAATATTTCAGTAGCCTATTACAATAAACTATTTATTTGGGAAATCCAATTATATATATATATTATATACTGCTCAAATAAATAAAGGGAACACTTAAACAACACAATGTAACTGCAAGTCAATCACACTTCTGTGAAATCACACTGTCCACTCAGGAAGCAACACTGATTGATAATCAATTTCACATGCTGTTGTGCAAATGGAACAGACAA
>JAODUH010092740.1:0-14245 GCA_027564835.1 Typhlichthys subterraneus | reverse complement strand
CATATGGCAGCATCTAGGAAATTACAGGAATAATTCATCACACCGCTCTAAGTCTATTCATAGTTGCACTGTAGAATAACCGGGCCATTTGCATTTTTACATAATTATGATTTGTCAGCTAACAATGCAGAGTGACAAATCCATTTCTTATAACATCATCTGCAGGTCATTAAAGCTAAACGATGCAATAAAGAGATGAATGTTTACACAACACAATCCATCCTCTGTCAGAATGAAGCCCCGGTACGCCGTAGACGACACCTGCTTCATGTCTTAGTGTGACAGCCAGTTGTTGCTGTGCAATATTCCTCCTCCACAAAGCCCCCGCCTAGCGCCCGGAATCAAATTAGCAACCCCACCGTCTCACAACACAGCTCGTCATATTCTCTCTCTTCCAATGTCTGCCCGTGCTATTTGTTTGTGAGATGAATCCTGTGACCTGCGTTGAGCTACACCTGTAGGGCGGGGCGGAGTTTTGATGTTGTTCAAGAAAACAATATGCTTTGTTCATGTGGTATTATTGCCAAGGCACACCATGGTGCCATTTCAGCCTAGAATTACCTTATGAGCTATGAACACCTTATGTCACCCTAAAGCAGTTAGAGCACAAGTGCATATAGGCTGACTGTGGTTCAGCTCTGGCTTAAACAGGGCACCCCCGTAGCGATGGTGACATGTTAGACATATTGCCATCTAAGGTGGCAACTGGTGGCACATTAAACATTTATGGACATATTAACCTCTTGGGGATCAGGACGTGAAATTCAACAGCTTCAACAGATGTAACAGCAAAATACTCATTTGGGTTCCTGTGAGTTGCTGTGTGCAGCATTCTTCTCAATCGGCCGCCTGTTTTTAACTGTTAGGATCTTTAGTGAGCTGTGTGCACGTGATCAGACATCTGTCCCACTTAACACTGAAGGAAAAACTGTTTTATCTGTCTGCTCAGATTAATCACTGCTAATAAATGGGCAACCGTGCTGCCCTCTGTAAAGTAATACTGCACTACTGGATTCCTCTGTGAAAAGGATGAGTTGTTTGTGACTATCCCATATGAGCTCTTTGTAAGGGATGCCATTTGTGTGTCTCGTCGTCTGTGACTCATAGCAGGTCATAACTGTGTCTTATCGTTTTGAATAGATTGACCGCGGGCTATTTGAAATGTTAGCTGTCTTCCAGTGGAGCATGTACAAAGTGCATGAACTAAATTGTCAGTGGATAGAAGAACTCTGTTAACCCCTGTTGTATGATTTCAGTATCTGCAGTTGAACTTGTAATGGGTTTGTGCATAGAAGCCTGTCAATGCTACATTTCTTTGAGTTTATGTGCTGTATACAGTAGTGGAGAGTTAGTCAAATTGTTGTTTCAGTGTCTCTTTTTGTTTCCAAGTTCTTTAAATGGTACTGTATTGTAAGATGACATATATATTTTTTTACACATATTATTTAAAATGTTGTATTGTATATATTGTATCTACAATGAACAGATTAAACAAAATGAATGCCAACTTTGAGACAAATGCATTTACTACCAGACGACAGATCTATCAAGGTGCAACTGAACAACAAAATAAATCTCTGATATTAGCGCTCAAGAATTAGATTTTGTTGTCTTGAGAAAAACTCAAACTGAGACTTCAGGGGATCACAAATCAAATATGTTGTTTCACTGTTTAGTTTCTGTTTTGGTATTATATTTTTTTTGTGTGTAGGTTATATGATTTAGTTCTTCGTCTCAAAACAAATGAAAAAAACACCATAACTGACATTTGCAGTTCCTGGAAACGTGGTGCAAGCAAGCATGTTTGACTCAGATCTTGCTGTAGCCGAAAGCAAAAGCCATACATTATTCATTTAAATATTCATATGCTTTCTGGCTTTAAAAAAAAAAAATGTATGCATACTTAATGAATTTGTAGCGATGGTACTTTGAGGGAAGAAGGATATTGTGCTGTCTGAAGCTCCAGCTACATGATCTGTGTATTTGTCAAAAGAAAAGGTCATGCATTAGCCTATCCTGCTGTATACACCTGCTAGACACATTGCAGACACCTCGCGTTTGTTGGTGCGGAGAACAATAGACAATGCATTCTGGGAGTAAAGGAAGTAGAATTAACACAGACATTTTGACGGCTCATTATGTATTGCCTGTCTGAAGGCATGCGAGGGTCTGTATAATATGTGAATTACATTTCTGTCCCAGTCTTACATCTTGGTTATTGCAATTTATAAATGTACCTGATTAAGACATTAATTTCACATAATTCAAAATGGAGTGAACAAAAACAAACTATTATTTCAAGTACAATGAACAAAACAGTATTATGCTGCCGTCTTTGTATTTATTACTGTTGTGCATTCACAAATAGAGCATCAGTAAAAGACAAGACGTCATTGGTGATAACATCTGCAGTACATCTACCAACAATATGCAAATGAAAGCTGACCATGTGAAGGTCATTTCTCTATACAGTATTTGACCCCCAGCCGTGTCCTACAGGAACCAACAGTCCTACAGTAGGAGGAACCAAGTAAACAACACAATACGGAACAGTTGGACATGAAACTTTCCTGTGGTAAAGATGTTCCGGCGTCTGTTCTGGCATTACGATGATAGAGCATGGCGGAACTAAATGGCTTGGTGTAGAACAGGCACAGCTGTGCCCTATCAGACGGCTGATGAGCTCCAACGCTTTCATGTTGTATTTTACACAGAGGTCAGAGATCGATCCATAACAACCATACAGGACCATATGTAACCGGGCGTTTTCACATCAGTTGGGTTACATTTAACGTTTACAGCATCGAGCAGACACATTTATGCAGAACATTAATGACATCAGCACTAACTTAGCTAGTAGACAATATACATACATCATATATACAGTACAGGTCAAAAGTTTGGACACACCTTCTCATTCAATGCGTTTTCTTTATTTTTTTAATTTATATTATATATATATTTATTTAAACATATTTTTATTTTTTATATTCTTTTTTTAATAATTTATTTTTTATTTAATTTTTTTTTATATTCAAAAAAGTGTGAAATAACTGAAAACATGTCTTATATTCTATACACTTTTTTGTTAAGTACATGATTCCATATGTGTTCATTCATAGTTTTGATGCCTTCAGTGAGAATCTACAATGTAAATAGTCATGAAAATAAAGAAAACGCATTGAATGAGAAGGTGTGTACAAACTTTTGGCCTGTATTGTACATACATACATACATCATACATACATCATACATATATGGTAAATGGACTGAATTCCAGACACTCAAAGCGCTGCACAGTATTGCCTCACATTTACCCATTCACACACCGATTGGCGATGTCAGCCATGCAAGGCCCCACCTGACCACCGGGGGCAGTCAGGGTTAGGTGTCTTGCTCAGGGACACGTCCACACTTCACCTGTCACCTGTCACCTGTCACCCGTCTCCCGCTCTATCCACTGTCGCATATTTATATATATATGTATATATGTATATATATATACCCTTTTATTTTTCTTTAGAAGGTAAAGAACCTGGCTATCTGAGAAACCATCGCCTACCTAAAGTACTATGTTAAAAACTCAACGCGCCATATAAAAAGATCACACACACACACACACACACGCACACACACACACATCAGCCAATAAATCTGTAAAAAGAATCCCGAGTCCCACACGCCGGCTGAAACGATTTGGATGGCATTTCCTCTTTCCTCCTTTTCATTTGCCTTGCTGAAGGGCTTCTGGGAAATGCACCCGTTTGTTCCGTAAGGGGTAAGGGGGGGAGAAGGGGGTGTGGGGATTTTTAATTCCAACCTGCATCAAATCAGCAAAGCGGAACGGATCAAAACAAACAATCAAGTTCCCCCGCTGGGCTTAGCAGTGCCAAGCTAGCGTGCTCCTAGTCCTGTCGATAAGCTTGTGATTGCTACATTTTGTGCCGCATGCTTCGCTGTGATTGTGCAGACCCAAATGAGCCAGGTGCACATACAAGCCAAACGAGCAAAGGATTCTGGGACACGGAGGGAGGCATCATACAAGAATGCAAGAAGAAGATGAAGATGAAAAAGAAGGAGATCAAGAAGAAAAACAAGAAAGACAACAGGATGTTGAACGTCAGGTGACAACCTGAATCAAAAGCAGGCACAGGTGATTAATGGCTCCTGAGCACATTCCAGAGAAGCTTTTGACAGTGTTGTCTGCATTGCCAAGCATTCAGATGCTCTCCAGACCTCCCTGATCCTGCTAACTGTGGATGACACACAGCAAGCACCCAGAGAGAGATCGGGATACACATTTTGCACAAGTTCAGTCATATGCATTAAGATGCTCAATTACTCCGTCGTTGCACCCACAGCGGTGGTACCAAGGTCCTCAGAAGCCCTTGTTCACCATGTTTCACACGGAACGACTGCCAGCTCCGGTTGGAGGAGGAGATTATAGGTTTTACCTCTCAGGCACTGTTGGCGACAGCTAATGTCAGATTAGAGAACCCTTCTTATGGCAAATGAGGAGTTAAACGTTCCTTTTAAAGGTGAAATCCCCCAACACACAAACACACACACATATCCACCATGCATTCCCTTCCCATCTGTCGTTTATTGTTGCCAGTGAACAAATCTCACCGTAGGGAGTTCCTCACGCTTTCCATTTTTTCCTCGATCCCAGTTTGTCCTCTTCCAGCGCCGCAAAGCCAGACGATCAAAACAATTAGGTCCCACTTGTTTCATGTGAGGCTGTGGCGCGTGTTTGTGCTCAGCCGCGGTGATGCCGACGTGCGTCTGCAGGGCCTTCTCCGCACACAGGCTCGCAAGTGCTCGGCATCTGCCGTGACGCGGGCGAAGCTAGCTAGCTCATCGCGTGGCTCCTCCACCAACACCACCAACATTGGGAAATGACTGTACGGCCAAGTGACAGAAGGGTGAGAAGTGCAAATCCATCCACCCTTGAACGATCGGATCGTTGGTTTGCGAGAGGTCCCGGGTACAAATCCCGGACAAGCCCCCACTTGTTAGAATCTTGGCTCAAAGACCACAATGGACAAAATGGGCACAACTGAAAAAACTAAATTTATTAACTAAACAAATGTGAATGAACGGTGGATGAAGAGTGGCGTGTAATAAGAGGTCAAAGGTTATGTGGCTGCCTAGCCTCGTGAGACCATCCTGATCTTGCAAGCTTCAGTTGAACTTTGCCAAGAGAATCAGTCTGGAAAGCCTTGGAATCATTGCTATTGTGTCCGAGCAGCAACTGAACTAACCAATCAGGTTAAGGTGCATCCTCTGCATGTAACCCATCCCTCAAGGGAACAGTGGGCAGCCGCTGTGCAGTGCCCGGGGACCAACTCCTGATTGGAGCCAGTGTCTCTGGTCACATAACACTGGCTGGAGAGTGAACCTGACATGTTTTTAGATAGTGGGGGAAACCGGAGCACCCAGAGGAAACCCACACAGACACAGGGAGAACATGCAAACTCCACACAGAAAGGCCGGGACGACTGGGGTTCAAACCCGGGACCTTCTTGCTGTGACGCTACACAGTGCTATCCTCTGGGCAACCGAGTTGCCCTGAACCAGTGTCATATTGATAGCTATACGGGCGTGGTTTAGGTGTGCGCCGGGGTTTATGTTTGCCGACAGCAAAAACAACCAGACGGTTCATCCAATCAACGGCCAAGTATTTTTTGAAAGTGCCTGCCCTTTACAGTTTTATGGACAGCTCCCCAGATGGACTTGTGACTAACAACCTGTCAGGTTAGTGGCTTCCTCCTTGGAAGGCCAAATACAAAATAGGAGAAACAGAATTGGGCCTGGAACTCCTTAAATCCTGTTGACACAGGCGTTCTTAATTGATCTGACGAGCCCATATATCAGACCAGACGAGCCGTGAATTTGAGACCCCCATCCACTACAGTGGGGAAGGGGGGGGGGGGGCTTCTGCGTCTGGTGATTAGCCAAAGAGCTTGAGAGGAAACCAACAAATGCCACAGTGGATCAATGGAGCCTTGACTTTGATGAGACAGAATGAGCTTCGCCCGAGAGCCGCGGCCCTTCACCCCTCATCTGCCCGATCTGAAGCCCTCCAGCAAATACGACTCCCAGACACGTCTTTCCAAATTGAATAGGCCCTAATTAAAATTAATATCATGGCTTCCCTCCACGTCTACTCAGATAGCTGGTGTATAACTATCCCAGGATGCGCTGGGTTACCAATGCCCAAGCCGGACATCCATATCCTTCTGTTCCCCGGGAACAAAAGCCTTCATCTCCTATAGACGGCGTTCCTCTCTTAGCTGAAGGGCGGGCAAGCAGTGCAGCGCAGCAGCCACAATCTCTCTCTCTCTCTCTCTCTGCCACTGCTGTGCCTAGAATGACGGCAGGTTGAGTCATTTTAATTATCACAGCCAGGCAACAAGACACAATCAGCTGAAGTCCCCCACAGCCCCTAACAATTACCACTGCTTGTCTTCTTCATGAAGCTTGTTTATAATGTCAGGCCGGTGAGGACACTATATGCTATGGAACGGAGCGGCCCCTGCGAGTCAGTCGCACACACAAAAGAAGCCTGCGTCACCGGTGCTCAGCGAGGGAGTCTCACAATGTTTTCTGGATGGGGCTTGAGAAGGTTTGCTACATAATGAGAATGTATATTTTTATGTTCTTTATTAATAACAGCTGACAGCTGGCCAGACAAGTTCTCTGATGATAATCAATAAAATGAATACGTTTAACAGCAACAACCATGAGAGAGGCGTAAGACAGCTGAAAGATGTACGTATTTAAATAAATGCCATATACTGATTCCTGAATCCATGTTTAGTTTGGTGTTTTTTATAGTAATGCATGGAGCTGGTGCTGATAATATATACAGAAATGTACACTGTGTAAATCATAATATTGAATTGCAATATCTACTGTACGTGACACAGTGCCGGTATATAGATTCAGTAGTTTTGACTGTCACAGCTCTTCTCAGGCATGTAATGTACATTCCCCACTTCATTGATATCTACTATACTGTGTTATCATGAGCGTTACATGTGTACTGTAATTCTGTCACTTTCTGGCTATTTGAATGAGTTCATGCGTGTCCAACTAGGAGAAGTAACGAAGCGCTGTTCTTTATTTGCTGAACCCTGCAAGGTCACAATAATACATTCAGTATCTTTCTGAACATGGAGGCATTGAACTAGCCTGGATACGCCTGACGACTGCTCTCTCTTGTTTTCGCTGAAATTATAGTCTGGATTTGCATTAGTGTTTTCACAGCCACCCTGCTGGCGGTCCAATCAGGACGGGGAAGTGAGATGACGCTGAAGTATGTTGCGGTGTGGTGGCAGCTAGGTGAGGCGATCTAAACAGTGATCAAAACAGCCGATTAGTCCCAATGGAGCGTTGCCAGACTTTATTCAAAGTGAATTGTATGTCTGGTTACAGCAGACTAGCATTAAACATTCCACTGTATATAATACGAGTTTGTTTTATTGTTTTATGTTTTACATATCCAATGATCTGGTAGCCTGGTGTCAATGCTCCACTGGAAAGTGTTAACAACGTAGACCTGGTTCATTTAGAAACTATTGGACAGCCTTAAACCAATCAGTGTTGCTACAACTGTTTTTTATTGGCTCCTTTACCTCTACCACCATTTAGAAACACGCTTAACTTCAACTTCGTCTCAGCAACCCACACCGATTGGTTCGCCAGCATGGTGGCTGTTTAAACGGCCATGCTTTGTGAACAGGGTTTCCAGTCTATAATCTCAGTTAAAAAGTGTGAGAGAGAGAGAGGGAGAGAGAGAGAGAGAGATTAGCAGATAATTCTGTGCTAGAGGGGTGTGGGGTGTTCTAATGCTACCCACCACTTGCCTCAAGCCACTGCAACAAGGTCGTAGATCTACTTGTTATTCCACTGTCCGATTCACACAATCACACTCCTCAGAAGGGGAACATAATCTCATTCATTCATTCACATGCCATTATCTTGATCAATCAGAGAATCTCGGCTGTCCGTCGAAGAGTTATAATTCCGGCGTGAAGTCTCAAACTGTCAGTCGGCAGTCCACCCGCTCCAAATTGGAGTTGAATTGAGGAGGCTTCTGTCTGGACTCCAGCCAAGACAAGCTAGAGCCCTCGCATCTCTGTGGTGGCAGATGTCGATGAAGGTTCTTAATGGAGTTGAATTAATTCACGCAGGGCATAATTTGTCCTGCCAATGTGAGAGGTGCGTTAAGGCCGAACTTTTCCAGGGTCGAGGGAGTTTCTTAAATTGATAGACATCTGGTCAGGCTGCTTGTGAACGTGTGTGTGACAGGACTTCCTCCTGTCAGAGTTTAGCGTAGTCGTAGTGATAGATTGCATTGCTAATGGAAAAGAAAGCTAGTTTGGAAAACCAATATTATCTCTGGTTATGCTTCTCAGAGGGTTTTGTGAGAATATTAATTATTATAACTATGCTCTTTTTACTTTTTATGATATGCCTTCTTTATGAGACATGCCTATTTTGCACGTGAGAACGAGGACTCCAGCAACAAACACCCAGAATTTGGGGGTCGTACATAAAATAATGTAAGAGTCGTGTAACAAGTGTATTGGTTTTATTAATATTTCATTTTGTGTAATTCACCCAGTTTGACTTGTCACGAAAATCAGTCAAGACAGGCTTGAGGTCCCAATGTGGTCCTGACCAATCAGCGTCATAAGGGCGTGGTGCCTGATGCACTAGACCATGACAGACACATGGTTTACCCAATCATCTGCCATTATCTCAATGCGCTGCTTCCAAGATGGTTCTGTTACAAACAATCTGGCGCGTCAGTTTAGCCATAATTGTTAGTAGTAGTACAGTACTAGTACATTACTTTGATATATTCTGCTCCTAGCCTACATTAATATAATATCGAATAACAATATGGCTGTTATTCTTCTACCACCTCTGGGCCACGAGTCTCTATTTTGGGGGGCCGTGAGCTAAAAAGTTTGAGAACCCTGACATACAGCATTAGCAGAACCAGCATAATATCCATCTTCCAATTCGTACATTCTGTAGCTTTAGTTGAACATATAGGACCAATTATGTATGCATGTTTGATATGGTGGGACTCAGTACTGTGGTTATGTGAAGACCCCCACTTCACCCCAGATCTCTTTAACGTGATAAGTCTGCACTATAGCATATTGTTTTGCTGATCACTGTGGTCCTTTGGTTGGCAGCATACCCTGGTAGATAACCATAACCAATTTGCACTTGCCCCAACACTATTTGTGGCACACACACACACGCCCACACACACCACACTCGCACACACCTGTGAGACGAAGCCAATTAAAAAAAAAACAGTGGTAAAATGGGTTATTTTGTTCTGTACTTTGGTGCTAACCCTATGTGCCCTTTTGTCACATAGATTTGTCATGCCAATGTATTGTGTATGTAATGGAATTACAGGAACAGCATCTAAAATGACTTGTTCCACGGGTATTACGGTAATTCCCACTTTGATGTGTGCTTGGTTTGTCTTTTCTGTCTCCAACCTTCATTTTATTTATATGCATGTCCTTCTGTTTCTGTCTTTATAGTAGTGTTACTGTTCAAGCTGTCTTTAACCAGGAAGGCACTTTGAGAATAACATATGTTCATATAGTAACCTGGTCAAGATAACCAGCAGCAAGTCATATACGAAATTCCACAATACAGCGGTAAACTAGTTGAAGCAACACAACATTAATAAATAAATATCAATCATTGACACAACACATTTAGAAATATTATTATATAAGTTCTTCATAAGTGATTTAAAAATAAAAATAAGAGGGACACGTGCTTTCAGTTTAAACTGCTGTTGTATGGTGTTCCAAGCTGATGGGGTACAACATGAAACATTTTATTTAAATCCGTTCTTACATTTGGAATAGTCAACACAATCAAGTCCTGGGAACTGTAATTGTTTCTTCTGCTGCTGTACAGTTTAGGGATTGAGTTGAGTTGACTCAAATGAGCACATTTCAAATGAGCTATAGCCTACTGTACTCCACACACAATGCTGAGGTTTCTGCTGCATCATGCAGTTTTTGTGTAAATTATTTGATACATTACTACAATAGAATAACTATAATAACAGTAAAGTGTGGGCACAGTGGTAGAGCGGGGAGATAGATGATCAAGAACTCGCTGGTTCTCACTGGTTGTGTTTGAGCAGGGGTGCCTATAGTTGCCATCGTATTCTCTCTCTCTTGTAAATTAAAATGTTGCATTGTTTATTGGCATGACAAGTGCAGAGTACAGTTACTTATATTGCCAAAGCAGTACAGGTTGAAAAAGTCAAACAGTAAACATACTGTACATGGGTGTATTCTTTAAAGGAAACCTCATGCAGTCTCTAAACAATAAAGATGATTATGTTGTGTATATTCCTCTGTCTCATTTCAACAATAATGGAAGTTTGTCTTCATCTGACAACTTCTTAAAGTCTCTGAGGGCGTACTCACACTTGGCCCAGTTGCCTGAACCGTACCCGAGCACGATTGTCCCCCCTCCCCAACTCCCCCGCTGGCCTGCACTAACACTGCAGTTAACATTCAGGGCCGGGGCACGCTTACTCCAAAACATTAGGTTGGCTACTTGGTTTCAGGACAATTATTTTGTCCACATAATCGTTCCACTGGAATTTGTCCTTGATGTCCTACGAGCTATCAGATTTACGGAGTGCATCCCGTAACTTAAGATACTGAGCACGCAGTTTTTTTAGCTTTTGCCGACACTGCACGGTGATTCATTGATACCCACGAGTAAGTTCTTGTGTGTTGTATCCAGTTGCTCCTGAATACTCTCATTTGCCATAATTTCCAATAAACATTGTCAAACGAGCTTGGGCACAGTTTAACTGGGTCCAGTATGAGTACGCCCTCATCAGAGACCCTATAGCCTGAGTCACTTATTATTATTATTTTTATTATGGGACTTTAAATCCCCCAAAAAATATATATGTAGTAAACGGCGAGAATCACATTATTTTTGATCCCGTTTGAATTGTGACACGAAGTACAAGATACATTTTCGAGTTAAGACAGTCACAGTTTGTCATACATTTATTGAGGTATAAGACTGTGACAATACATAATTAGGAAGACTACAAACCCATAAGTCGTGTAAGTGACGTCATGACGTTCTCACGCCAGAACCCACAAGCCGAAGAGAGCGTTGTTTTGGTGACGTATGTTGTGTGAGACGAAAGCTGCAGTTCACTGAGCGGTTACCCTCAAAACAATAAAATACTTTATAGTCTTACAACAAACTGAGATGTTCTTGTCTTGGAACAATAATCTTTTAAATAGACAAACATCATATAATAATAATAATAATAAGAATAAGAATAATAATAATACATTTTATTTGTAACACACTTTACATTAGGAGAAATCCCAAAGTGCTAAATATGTGTACTACAGAAAATATTTTGATTCTCGTTGACATACATATTTTTATAGATTTAAAGTCCCATAATGCGGAAGTGGTTCTCTATACAATCATCTGTGGATGTAAAGCATGTCTTTCTTTGAGTTACATATATACATTTAGTTAAGAAATTGAGAGTTTAAGTCATTTCCGCGTTATGGGCCCTTAGTTTGGAAAAAATGTCAAACAAAGTTCAGCTTCAGGCTCATTTACAGTAGATCACAGTATTTACATATCCTGTCTTCTTTGGGCAGGCGGGCAGCCATCTCTCTCTCTCTCTCTCTCTCTCTCTCTCTCTCTCTCTCTCTCTCTCTCTCTCTCTCTCTCTCTCTCTCTCTCTCTCGCTGCACTATACTGCCCCCAGCTGGTACATAGTGCCAGTGGAGGCACTTTCCGGCACCTCACCCTTGCAATAAAACGTTGTGCTGTTGGAGTTTAATTAAAGTGGTATTTCACCTTGGCAGAACATTTTCTCTTTTTAGCACATACGCCTTCGTAAAGGTTCCAGAGCTACTGATTGACCCAGGGCCACCCTGGAGTTCTAAGGTCGCTGTATTTCATATTTTTATGAAACCAACCACCGAGCATCCACCAGGAAGGACAAAATTATATTTTGGGGGGGTGTTCACTGCTCAGACAATGCTAACCTTACTGCAAATATTTATAGATTCAATATTCAATACAAGAAACTATTTTGTATTTGTCAAACACACAGGCAGCGAATCAAACTATTGATTTTATTCCCCCCAGGATCTTTTTTTCTGCTCAAGGTTTTAGGTTATTTGATGGCTAGCAGATGCCACAATGCTTTAGAAGAATTATGTATGCATCACACTTATCTGACTATTCTCCATTTTAATGATATGGTGCTAAAGTATAGACTACTTAGTGAATATGTAGAATATAATCAGGGTAACGAGGGTCAAGATCAAGTGTGGGTATTGGTGAGGATGGCTCTTTATGGTTCTCACTACCTACCTTATTAACACTATCTTTTCTGTGTAATTGAATGGGTATGGAGGAAATTAGTCCAAAGGTCTCATTCAATACATTCTTCATAGGTGATACTCGAATAGAAACATTGAACAGCTTCACATTAAAGTGACCTTTACTGTGCCATCATTTCTAGTCAAGATCAATTTGAAAATCGTTTTCTGAGCAAATGTCAGCTGTAGTTCTCAAATCTCAAGGCTCGTTGTGTGGGGCAGATAGACCTGGAGGAGAAGAACATATTTATACTTATATTCAAACCTGAGTGGTAGCCTATAGGAGAGGTGTAATAACAGCTTAAAAGGGATAGTCAGCGATTGTAAGATATTACACCTTTCGTCAAATTCAGCAAGAACATTTTCTGGTGTTCACAGCCCTGGATCTGTCAGTAGGAACACAAACAATGTGTGGTGCAGCCTGTACCACTTTGTTTGTGTTTTCATTGGCTGTGGATAGAAAGAAACACATCTTATTTCATGTTTTAAACTGGGTAGTTCAATTGCTGAACTTGACAAAAAGTGTGATTGCTTCCAGTTGCTGACTCTACCTTTTAATCTGGGTGGTCTTGAAACATAGAAGATCGCGATAAAGAAATGTGGAAAACTGAGAGGGGGGTGGGTTCCCGTCTTTTTTCTATTGCATTTTCAAACGTCATCAGCGTATTGTTATTGCACATAACAACGTCTGTTGTTATGTGCAATTTATTAAAGCAAATGGTTATTTTAATATTTAATATGAGGCCACTAGACTACAGCAGATAGAGTCCCTGTTTCATAATGTCACCCCTGGGAGATTTTGTGCGAAATTGATGGTGTGATGCGGTTTTTATTGCTGCCAACTCTGCCTTGTGTTCCTCCACTATCTATCCTACACGTTGTTTGGTCCACTGCCAGAAGGCCCTATTACATCTTCATAATGCATTGAAAGCCATCCGCACTGCTAGACCGTGTCTCAGATTAGCTACGCAATGCTGCCATCCGCTGTCTGCGATATGCGTTGGCATGCACCAGCACGACAGGACGAATGTGTCTGAAATCTGCACGCTGCATTTTGTGTTTGTTTTGTTTACTCAACATTTTATTACTCATTACACATTTATCTCACCCACGGGTATAGTATTGTTTTGTTTTTTTACAGCCCAGAAGACCTGCAGCAGTCTGTCTATCTCTAAACCAAATATATAGTTGTTAAGACAAGGGTATAGGCTACAATATACTTTCCCCCTGGCTGAATGGATTAAGATGTGGACTCACTGCCCGGAGTAGATAAACACAAGCTACAGCTACAGGTACAACATGATAAACTACCTTATCTCCACATCGGAATAACCATTCATACATCCTCAGCAGCCTGTGTTGGGCTCCCAGCCGGACCTTACCTGTAAGCATGCCTAACCCCCTACCCCCACCGCTCCCGGTGGCTGGTCGCACCTTGCATGGCAGCAATCACCTTCGGTGTGTGAATGGGTGAATGTGAGGCAAAATACTGTAAAGCACTTTGGATACAGGCGCTATACATTTTTACCATTTACCTGTGCTTGTATTCTTTGTTCCCCGCTGGAAAGCAAGTGCAACCCAAGACAGTTGGAGGTGGGTGCTGGTAATATTCTCAAGCATGCCCTCGGTGTGTCCGGAAGATACAGTATCTTACTGCTGGCAATGAACCTGTAGGCGATACAGTACCTCCGTCCTTACAAGCAAGCTCCCATGATGTGCTCAAGAGAGAAAAAAAAAAAAGATTATATACAGTATATAAAAAACACAAAATAGCTAACTTTGTTAAGTTGTGTGTGTATTATATG
>JAODUH010092729.1:0-14246 GCA_027564835.1 Typhlichthys subterraneus | reverse complement strand
ACAGGATATCGAGGCATAGTCGTGGTGGAGAGGGGTTGCGGTTCGGTAGCCTAAGGATCTCATCGCTGCTTTTTGCAAATGATGTGGTCCTGATGGCATCATCGGTCCGTGACCTCCAGCACTCACTGGATCGGTTCGCAGCCAAGTGTGAAGCGGCTGGGATGAGGATTGGCACCGCTAAATCTGAGGCCATGGTGACCCGACTCTGGATAAGCGGATGAAGATGGATGGTATTGTAGCTATATGGCAATGTCCTGCCCAAATAAGATGTTAAGAAATATTACACACCACTTTCATGAACAGTAGTTAAAAGAATGGCAAATAACCCTGTAATAACAACTTTTTTACAGTTAAAAAAATTAATATTCACTCAAACTAATAAAGTACAAATAAAATAAAGCTACATTAGTGGTTCTCAAAGTGGGGTATCGCGAGACACAGGAGATTTTAAGATTTTAAGAAATTACATAACATTTTAAAATGTTTAGAAATAGCATATTTTAGCCATAATTATTAGTAGTAGTACAGTTTATACATTACGGTATTTTGATGTATGCTGCTACTAGTCTATATTAAAATACTATCAAATAATATTATGGCTGTCTCACTTACACCACCTCTGGGGATAGAGGGGGGGTTGTGAGTCTCTGGCACTGTTATTTTGGGGGGTCGCGAGCTGAGACGTTTGAGAACTCCTGGGCTACATCATATAGTAACATAACGTGGTAAAAAAAAAGCATACTCACCGCAGATAGCCAGGAGTTCCAGCATGATGTACAAGCAACACAGATGGGTCAAGGTTATGGTCAAGCCCCGAGGCAAGGCACTATAACGGCGTTTTGAAGACGCACCAGACTGCTTGCTCCAGCTACGAAGCAAAAGTCAACCTCATGAGCCCCCCCCCAGATTTACAGTTTGTGTGTGTGTATGTGGGGGGGTGGATTGGGTCATGTAGCCTCGAACCAGGGTCCAGTGATATAAGATTTACAGCAGACACACACACACACACACACACACATGGCATGGCAGACCGCTGAAACCTTTCAGCAGCGATAAGCTGCAGCGATGACACAGGCAGGGCATGCTGGTACAGTGTAGATGAGCCATTGCCATGGCAACGGTGCGTGTTCTTTCGACACGTCGGGAGGGGTCAGGAAGGAAAGCTGCGATAGTGGTGTGTGTGTGTGTGTGTGTGTGTGTGTGTGTGTGGTGTGTTGTCCTACAAGAACAACACACCAGTTATCAAATTCTCCATTGCGGGTGCACGGATTTTAACACAAATACAAGTCAATAACTACAACTTCTGGAATCTGTCAATACGAGTTTGAAATGCTGTTATTTCAAACACAAATGTCAAGTTTAGCACGCCTCAGTGCCGCACCAAATGCTAGTACACAAATCACTTTTGCACCATATTTCTCACATAGACATGGTGCAGCCGATGTGTGCACTTGTAGCCAGAAGCCGGTTTCTCACAGCCAGTCACTCGCGACGAAGCTCTTAGCGATTGAGGGTGCGGGGAAAAAGAATTGTCACGTGACGCCATTAGACCTCTAATCATAAATCTGTGGATTAGATGCATATCCTACTGTCATACAGTCATACTTATTGAGACCACGTGCGCCAAAATGACCTCCTTTGATTGGCCAAAAGGGTTCTGAACAGTGCCCGCCACTGGCTACATCCCACAGATCTATGCTACAGGTCAGGTACACATCGCATGTTACAGGTACACAAAGCACTTTAGCTCCACACGCATCACAACATTTGGTGCAGAATTAAAACGTTTCATTTGTGATTGAAAAATCAACACTTGAGACTTGAGGCAGATTCAAGCATTTGTAGTTGTTGAATTGTTTGTGCTAGAAAAGTATCGAATATGGAAAAAAAATGTTTTTGCACCATTTGTAACCACGTTATATGAAGCGAAAATGTGAGCATAAGAGTTTGTGAATTTCTGATTTGTAGATTAAGATCTGTGCACCAGCAATGAAGTTGTGTTGTTCTTGCAGCAGTTTGCAACTACTAATATTGATCTCTGTGACTTCAAATTGACTGACACACGTGTGCCTACTATCTACAACTACAACTTCACTGTCACAGGTGCTCAGATGTTTTGCACCAATAATACCTTCATAAATATGGGCCCTGAGTCAAGCCAACAGTGAGATATTCTATCCCGTGCTTGAGGATGAATACACATGCAGCAGTAAAGACCATCGGTTTGAGCCACCATCTGGCAGCTTATAGTTGTCCACAGCAGGGAAGAGGAATCTTGTCTGACCTTCTCTTCTCTAGTCCCACATTTAGAAATAGCTGAATAATTGATGTTTCACCCAGTATAATAGGACTGGCCTATCGTTATTAGGTGTTTCCTGAGGACTAGCCTTCTGTCACAAATTCCTCCGTGAGCAGAGAGTGACACATTTTGGTGCTTGGTGATGGTTGCGTATGTTCTCAAAAAGACATGCAATAATGCCCTAATGTAACAGCCAAATCATAACAATTACTAGCATTTTACATTTACAGCATTTTTTTCATACACTGATGGTGATTTCTGCCATGCAAGGTGCAACCAACCGACTGGGAGCAGTTGGGGGGGGGGTTAGGGCTTTAGGCATCTTGCTCAAACCATCCTGTCCCTAATAGTTACAGCATATTGTCATGTCTACTATCATGTCCATATATCATTCAATCGTCAAACAAAGTTACTAATGGCTTGAATACTAAGTGTCTAATACTAAAGTGATAAACACATAAGAACAGAATAGGATCTTTTTTTTTTTTTGAGACTAGAGAGGAAAAAATACAAAACACGGTGAATAAACTAGCGTTATGATTTAGTGCTAGTAGGTGGAGAGGTCGCTAGTCAAGGTGGATTGTGAAGAGGTGTGTCTTATGTCTCTTGCAGAAGATGGGTATGCTAGCAATGAAAATCTATCAAAATCTTTTATTTTTTTTAATGTTTTACTTTTCCTTTCAGTTAAACTGCAGCATTAAATATGTCTTTATTGTGAATTTTGCCCTTGTTGTGATTCACTGTCAATACTCATAATTGAATATAGTGACAGAAGAGATCAATCAATATAGGTAAACAATATCTGTTTTGATGCCACGCACTCTGATTAATGTGCAGTTGACACGTGCAGTTGGCCTTAATCTAACCTTAACAACCCCTCACCCCATCCACACGCACACCCACACACAGATCTCCTGTTTGTCACTTCAGTTTGTCACCTAAGGGAAGGGAAGGAGTGACTATCGGGTTACACCCTTAGAATGACACCTTGAGGAGGACAGGCCGTATGGATGCTACTAGTGATGTCACAAGATGCCCACGCCCTGTGTAAGACACAGCAACGAGAACATCAATACTGATCAAAAAAGAAAAGAGATGCTGAGAACACAAGTACTGTAAAGAGGAATACAAGCACTGTTAGCTGTATGCAGCAGACGCCCTAGATAGCCTACATAACCTAGACGCCCGGGGTGATGGTAGTCTATGGAACAAGGAATGGAAGTTTTACGACAGAATTCCACTGTCAGATAATGAATAAAAACACTTTAGGTGACGCTGGTGAAAACCGCATGTACAGAATAATATATTATCCCCCGGAGTAAAAATTATTGACTAAAATAGACCTTATTTCTGCTACGCAGTAGTTGCTATATCTCCCCATCTAACCATTTTTTATTGACAGACGATTATGGTGAATTAGTCCCAGAGAAACCATCATCATAAATGAGAACAGTTTTCTGTGTGTCTGCGTGTGGTTGGACATACCTTTATACACCAGTATATAGGCCTTCAGTGGCAGCTCGAGCAACTGTGTTTAATGTAGTATTCTGTACACATAGGGTCAATGTCCACGCTGAATCTCAGGGCTGCATTGTAAGAGAGGGGTCAGTGCTTGATTGTAATCGTTCAGCCCTTTGTCAGGCCTCCATTAACATCACAGGGTGCAAGAACGACGACTTGTCTTGAAAGAGTATATTCTATCATCTGGTTGTTGGGTTTCACCTCCCCAAAGATTCACTTTCCTCCCATTAGTTAACAATAGGCTGAACACAAAGGACTTAGGAGGAGATGCCCAATAAAGGAGGGGACTGGGTTTTGTTATGTTCTGTACTAGGTCATTCTCTCTGCTTTGTGTGTGTGTGTGTGTGCGTGCCGTGCGTGCGTGCGTGTGTGTGTGTGTGTGTGTGTGTGTGTGTGTGAACTTAAGAAAGACAGACAGTGGCAGAGAGACATATTATTGCTAGTCAGAGATACCGTATATATGGAACAAAGCCAGGAGGCAATGAGAGTGGGCAGATATAGTTACAGTATAAAGGGGATGGTGGATGTTCTCATATCTGCTGTCTGGGTGTGAGGAGCGTGGGACAGTCTGTGTATGTGTGTGCATGAAGGATCTAGACTGCTGGACAGCATTTGTTTTCCTATTGGACCTTCATAAGGTGAGTTGACTGTCTTCTAGGGCTTTGTGTTGAATGGATAAACATGGGGCCATAACTGCTTGTGTGCAGTGCATCTAAACCTCATTGAATAATTGGTTACAGAGTATGGTTAAAGGTGCAAAGTGTTTTAATAACACTGTAATTCAATGTTATTGCATTGTAGGCCTACCTGTAATTTCAGCTATATATACTGTGTAGATATACAGTACCTATTAAATTTCACTGCAATCAGGATATAAATAATAGAAATCCATGGCAACACCATAAATGCCTCTTGTCCTACAAATAAAATTATGTTATAACATTATTACTTTCAAGGAAAGGCGGGTACATCTGTTACTCTAAGAGGTTTCAATTGACACTTGGTGTGTGTTAATACTTAAGATGTCTGGTGTGTCTCTTGTTGGTGTCAAGCAAGATGACCGAGGTGCAATCATGTCATCTTTCACTGCTCTTTGTGATTCTTATCAACATCGCAGGTAAACATCCATGGAATGCATACCATTTAAATTTCATAGAATTTCACACAAGTTGAATATATGTATAGACCCTCTTTTAAGAAAAGACTGTGTATGAATTATCTCGTAAATTAAGCGGTTATGGAATAAACGCATGGGTAGTAGCCTTTTTCTATTTTCTGTATGGGTCAGCTACATGTTTTATCAGATGTTGAATAAAACAGAATAGAATATATTGATCCCACCCTTTTTTTTTATTATCTGGTTTTCACTCAACTAATTAATGCCAACGCCAAAATTTTGTTTTCTTCTCACAGCTGTATATGCGACCAGAATCATTGGAGGGCAAGAGGTCCAGCCCTACTCCATCAAGTATCAAGCCTCGCTAAGATATAACAACTACCATTTCTGTGGGGGAAGCCTTATCCATCCGCAGTGGGTGGTGTCTGCCGCCCACTGCTGGAAACCGTGAGTTACTGCATGCACAAAATAGGGGTATGCGTGCTTCTAGAGGTATAATAATAATACAATGGCGAACATGAGTCAAAATAAATAATAATCATTATTATTATTAAAAAAAAAAAAACATTTTATTAACAATTTAGACCCAGATAAGCTTGACAGCCACTGGCGTTTTTAGGCAACACCTCAACAGGGCCTCAGTTGCAGAGCATTTGGGCATATCTCCAAGCCAAGCTAGAAGTCTTTGTTAAAGGTGCTCTATAAAATATATTTTAAGCAGTAATATATTCAAACAGCAATTTCCTATGTAAAGATCTAGTGGTGTAATTGCATCATGAGCAGAGAATGACATCACATTCCCTCTGTGTGTGTGTTGTATTCCGAGAGCCTCTGTTCTTTGTGTTGATATCTGGTCAATATGGGGAAGTGCGTGGCTCACGGGCGGTGAGTGGTACGCAGTGGTAGAGCGGGGTGATAGGCGATCAAGAACTCGCTGGTTTGAACCCCGCTAACTCCTCACCAAGTGTCAAGGTGTCCTTGAGCAAGGCACCTAACCCTAACAGCTCCGCGGTGGTCAGGTGTCTCCTTGCATCGCTGACATCGCCATCGGTGTGTGAATGTGTGTGTGAATGGGTGCATGAATGGGTGAATGTGAGGCAAATAATGCAAGGCGTTATATAAATGCAGTCCATTATCATTTACCATGGAGCATTTGTTTTGCAAAATTAGGAAATGTGTCACCAGTCACATAGCCTAAATGTTGAATAACATTCTTACTGCTTCTCTCTATTGTACTGTTGCAGGAGTTACCTGCTAAAAGTTGTTGTGAGCGAGCACAACCTCCTCATAACTGAGGGCTTTGAGCAACAGTTTAATGTGGCCAAAGTCATTGTAAACGCCTTGTACAACTATGTGACGTTTGATAACGACATCATGATGCTCAAGGTATGGAATCACATTTACTGATATGCTACGGTTGAAATTGTATATTCTGTTGTTTAATGAAAAACACTCCAGGACCCATGGCATGGTGAACCCAGAGCCACGTAGAAGAGAGAGTTGTGCAAACTTCGTTCACTCCAATGGACCGTTTTTTTTTTTATCTCAGCAATGGCAGATCTTGGAATCTCTAGCATTTAAAAAAAAAATTACAGAAAATTGCAGTCATGTATGTATGTATGTATGTATTCAAATTGCTTACCAAACACTTTCTGGAACTGTGTGTCTCCGTGAACCATTTGACCATTGAACATTTTAAACATCCATTGTTGCGACTCTCTCTTCTCCATGGCGCTGGGTGAACCAACCCAACATTTTTTAGATAATAATAAAGCAATCTTTAATAAGAATGTGTCATTGTAAGGGTTTTCCTGAATATCAACAAACTTTAGTTGCCTCATATTTCCTGAATATCAAACCTTTAGTTGCCTTGTATATGTAAAATACACCAGCAATTAGAAAGTTCTACATTCTCACTCACCACCGTCACGCTTAAAGTGATTTCTTCAGCTGCTGTGCAGAAAAGTATTTGCAGAATGCCATGTCAATCACAAACAGGGTGTAGTTGCATCTCATGACCAGACGGTGCCGCCAAAGTTACCATTATTAGCTCACAATCTACATCAACTTAATATTGACTCAGCAATGATGTCCTCACTCAGTTGCTGTACATATTATAGAAGATATAGGAATAATAACATCTAAAAATAATGAATAGTACAATGCAAAAAAAAAAAGTATCTTTAAATTATTTATTATTTATTATCTTATTTAAATATCTCATTAACATAATATTTTCTGCTGCTTCAACTAACTGTGTGAACCTCTGTGGGCCAGTTGGATCGATCAGTTACGCTCAACAGTATGGTTGCGCCGAGTGTGTTGCCACGCCCTAGCACCCCTCAGCTGACGGACGCCACCACCTGCACCGTGAGCGGCTGGGGGATAACCGACCTCGGCAGCTACACCCTGTCCCCCGTCCTGAGGGCGGTGGACGTGGACGTCATCTCGAGCTGTGGTTACTACTACTTCTTCAGGATCACCAAGAACATGATGTGCGCCGGCTCGAAGTACGGAGGCAAAGACTCGTGTCAGGTGAGGTCAAGATTCCCAGCCGTACGTTGCTCCTTGAAAACGGACAGTGAAAACTAGGCATGGGACGATAAGAAAAAATGATACCACGATTATCCTGGCCAAAATTATTTAATTTTAAATTTTTATTAAACTCTTAAAATGGCACTAAAACATACTGGAATCACTTAATCTTAAATGTATTTAAGAAACAATAATTTGTATTATCATGACACATATGTACTGTATATTTTTTGTGTAATTCTTTTTGTTTTTAAACCAGTATTTCAACCAATTTGATTAATCTATTTTATGTGGGGGAGACAATGGGCAAGCCGAGGCTTCAGCCATGGTGGTGATTGACTGGAAAGATGCAGGCTATTAAATCAATTAGTAAATTCATAAAATCAGACTGTACAAGTGAACGAGACAGCTTTTTTCAAGTCACTTGTGAAAATATTCACCTATGTGAGGATATTCATGATTATCACGATAATGGATATTTACCATACGATTATCGTCAGTATTTTTATCGCGATAAACGATAATATCGTATATCGTCCCATCCCCAGTGAAAACAGCAAACTGTGGAAGGCTCTTATAGGAGATGGATCAACATATCGGTATTCGTATTTTCCCTCACTTTAACATTCCTTCACTTTCTTCAGGGCGATTCAGGAGGACCTCTGGTCTGTAACGGTAATCTGGAGGGCATCGTGTCATGGGGAATCAGCTGTGCCAACGCCTACTACCCTGGAGTCTACACAAAAGTCAGAAACTACGTCCCGTGGATAAACTGGCTCATCCAGAATGACTAACAATTTTCCTACAACGAATGTCATCTGCGACTGTTAAACCGACAGACATTGGCTATCTATTGTTATGAATGGACACAATTATAAGATGTACTGTATATTTGTTTGTTATATACTAAATATATATATATATATATTCAAGTACATTTTTTGTAATAGACAAAAATGTTAAAGTGAAATAGTTGAGTGACATGTTACTGTTTTTTATTTTTATAGTGATTTGCGTAAGCGCGCGCTGTGATGTCATAACACAAAACATGAAACTAAAATACTGGAGAGGAATATCTTATGTTACACTGGTCTTTCATGGGTGAACAGACAATAAAGATTATTATTTTCTCTAACTGTTTCCCCAGTATTATATCTACAAAGGTGTGCCTTCTGTATTCTGTAACATCTCAGCACTGAAAAAACATCTTACATTTACACAAAAGAACATCAAAATTAGAAATGTGTGCAAAGACAAAGACACCCATCCACTGCCGCACTTAAAGCCACACAAATGACCTGCTGTGTCACCAGTAGTTTAATTTCTCCACAAGGGGGCGGCGCATGAAACCACCTCTAAAACTTAAATAATCAATAACTTTGGCAGAGGCTGCAGTCAGAACATATTCTTTCCCTGACAGTTATGGAGGACATCGAGCTGAGAAGTGATGTTTTGATAAACAAGGATTCAGGTGTGGGGAAGGTGGCGCTGGAAAGGGTAGACCAATTAATCCAGCACTCCCTGAAGGCCAAAGAAAATGCCTATTGTCCTTACAGCAAGTTCAGAGTGGGAGCTGCCATCCTGACCAATGACGACACCGTGTTCACAGGTAAACATACTTCATATCACTGCAGCTATTGCGGACAGTGGATGGAATTGTTTCCACTGTGATCTGTTTACTGTGAAAATAAACATGTTCTTGTTATTAATTGTTATTAATTTATTTATACTTTTTTATTATTATTACACGTATGTAGGCTATTTTACCAAAAACAATAATGTACTCTACTATATGTTCCTGTAATGATGAAAAACAGTGTTGAACGATTATTTCTTAGACTCTAGATATGTGTTGTCATTTAATATATTTAATATGACAGTGTACTATTTAAATGTACTATGAAGGTGTATCTACATGTAACTCTGAAAGTGAAGGACTGTCTTGCTCAGGGATAGAGTGAACCGATATTAACATGATAAAATATGTTTGACTTAGGGCTACTTTGTTATGATTCATCTAAAGAACAGTTTGCTTTGCTCGGACAAACCGAAAATGTAAATTTGTCACACTGCCAGGCTTGGAAGACAACAAGACAAATATGTCTGTACAGCCTGGCTTATGCAAATGTTACGTCATTATTTGTCCTAGGGCATAGGCTGTATAATATAATGTCACGAAAGAGACAAATGTTTGGGTAGATTGCTGGATAGTTGAACAGTTAAGAAAGCAACATGGTTACAGCATTTTAAGTATTATTTTAGTTAAGTTTAGCCTAGTATGTTAATAGATAAGAACAGTCTTCAAAGTTTTTCAGGCCAAGGACCCCTTGCGGATAGAAAAACGGCACAGGGACCCCCTATCACATATGGTATAAAATATTTAGTTGCCAACAATAATGAGGGCGGCTTATAGTACCATGTATAAATGTATAGGCCACTAAGTAAGCCGCTGAAATAACCAACAAATATAGCACAGGTTGTATTTATAATGTATCTTTTCTAAAAAAATGTAGTATTTGGAAGAGAATAAGTTTGCGATCAAATAATTTGGAGGACCCCTTGCAGTACCTGAGGACCCCCTGTTGAAGACCTCTGGTCTAGAGCATAGGTCTACCACACATTTGTCTAATTCCGGCATTTTCTTCCAGTAAATATTGCTCCAGTCCAGTGTTCAAAAAGCGGGCAAACAAACCAGTGCTAAATATGTCTGGTTTAGAAACTTGACAGTGGTGTGTCTTTGGCAGGTTGCAATGTGGAGAACGCCTGTTACAACCTGGGTGTGTGTGCAGAGAGAAATGCCATCTCAAAGGCAGTTTCTGAAGGCTACCGGATATTCAAGTCCATCGCAATTGCCAGGTAAAATGTCTTGTGTGATGTATTCTCATATATCCTTCAGCCATGACCTCATCCGACACACCCCTCACACACACACACCAGCGCCTCTCAAGTTCGCACCAAAAAAGTTAAATGGCAATGGATCCTGACCCTTGTCAAGAGCAGCTCTTGCACCTGCCAGAAAAAATCTAAAAAATGTATTGTTGGTTCACAAACCATTTCACCCCCATTGTGTTTTGTAGTGACCTGAATGACCAATTCATCTCTCCATGCGGTGGCTGTAGACAATTCATGAGAGAGGTATGTGCTGTATGACACTAAGTCTGATAAATCTGACATCATTCTTCCATTCTACAGTTCAACGTTCAGCATTAACAGAAACGTGTTTCCACGCCTCTTCCAGTTTGGGTGCAACTGGGAGGTCTATCTCTCAAAACCTAATGGGTCCTACAAGAAAATGGATGTGAGTGAACTGCTACCAGTCTCCTTTGATCCAGAAGACCTGTACATGGATAAACGTGTTCGACATTCTGCTGAGAAGGCTAACACAGACACACAACTTGATTAACTTAACAATAATGAATGTGTATCATTAAAGTGTATTTGCTTATTCAGTGTAATATTAAAGATCACTGTATTTGTTCTTATTACATATTTTCCGTATTTGTTGTTAATGATACTGTATGGTTATGTACTATTGGCATTTATTTATAACAAGCTTGGTCACTATGTCAATTCCTATGGCAAATGTTTTTGAAACATTTAAAAGTTATGCAGCATGTTTAAATATGATTGTGTTTTGATAAGCATGGGGACAGTTTGGCATCAATATCAAAGCAGCAACATCTTTATTAACATAATTCCATAAATAAACCTATTTTTTAAATATCTACTCCACTTCATGTCCAATGACGGGACTAAGAAATAAATCACATGAAAATGAATTACACGCAGGCAAACATTATTTTCTACTGCAACAATTATTTAGTGAGCAGCAAATATTTGACTATGGGATCAGACAATAGTCTTTTACAAGCATGTTGAAGAAGAATGATAAATAAAGTTGCCAGTGCAATTAAATGAGATACGTTTCACAAGTCATTCCAGGTCTACTAATTCCATGTACAGTATCTGGGCTTAGTCTCTTAAAACTACAGAACATGGAACGATACTGATAGATACTGTTCTCCTGGATTCAGACAATGGACGGCCTTTGTAAATAAATGGAAAGTTAAAGAAAAAGACAAGAACTAAACATGTAATAAGGCAGCTTCACAAAGCTCTGGATGTCACTCAAGACTTACTGAACATGTAATCTCATATCTAGCATACAGTATTATTACCCAAACCAAATGACAGCCTGAGAGCAAAAATCGCAAACAATTGGCAAGAAAATCTAAATTAGTGCTAGAAATGACCTTATGCAAATTTTTACTTATTAGTGCTCTCTATGGCTAATTCTTCATTCTTAAGAATGAAAACAAATATTTTAGCTCTACAGTAGAAAACAAAAGACAAAACAGAAAAGGATGGGTAACTCAAAATTAAGAAAATTTCAGTGCAATTGTTTGATTTTCTCAAACTATAAGTACAGTATTAGTAAATTATGAAGGCATCTGAGCCTTAGTAGCAGAACGGTTTTAAAACCTCATCGATTCCTGCTGGTTCCCAAATGGCTGATGGACTTTAAAAACTAGCAGCAGGTCTCAGTCACCTTTGACAATTCTGTTTTATATCTGCAAGTAGATGGCATTAGTTGAAAATACATTAAACAGCCTTAAGAGAACTCTATAATCACAAATAATCAAGATTTCCAAAATAAAATGGCATTACAAAACCAAGAACTATTATTATAGGCTATTGGACAAGCATCCATTCGTTGGGTCTGGGGAGGTACCTTAAAAAAATGTGCACTAGGCAACTACTGAAACAAGATTGAAAGATTACATCCAGCCCGACCAATCATAATGCATGTGCACAGCGTTGCAAATGTCTTTACTCCAGCAGGCTTGACTGTGATTGGTGAGACAGTTGAGGAGAACTTTCTTGCATCTGAATGGTTTAAAGCTAACATGGGGCACCGGTTGTATTTTAGTTGCCTATTGCACCTTTAAAAATTAGCTGTAGAATTACCTGTAGCAACCGAGTATGCTGCTACTCCTGAGCGTACGGTGACTTTAGCATCAGGCAACGTGTACAACAAAAAGGTGTGTGGATTGCCAAGGACCGCCAAGCTGCACCGCAGATGTATTTCCCAGCAGCTTTAAAGATGGACGTTGTGTAGTGGAAGTAATCTAGACAGAAACCTTAGGCCCTCCGTGCGATTAGGTCTCTGTGCTGGAGCCGGCATCCAGAGAGGGCCAGCCGGCGACGTACAGCCTGGGCAGGGTGCCCTCCATCAGCCTCTCCATCCACAGTCCCAGCCTGTCCAGCTTGTGGTGGACCTCCAGGCTGGTGGCCCTGGCCGAGGAACCTTTCCTCCCGCCGGCGCCGTCCTCTCTGGAGTGGGACCGGGACCGGGACCGAGAGTGGGACCGGGACCTGGACCGGGACTTCCTCTTGGAGGAGAGCGGGGTATCGGAGGAGCTGCTGTCGCTGGGCTCGTCCCCGGTGAAGACGGGCTTGAAGAGGCAGAAGTACTTCTTGTGGCCGTTGAGGGCCAGCACGTGGCCGGTGTAGTCCGAGGACGACTCCTCGTCGGAGGAGCAAGAGGAGGAGAAGGAGTGGCTCTGTGGTGGCTCGGCGGTCACTGCCATCAGTGAAGGCATCCAGTGGCAGTGTTTATCAGCGTTCAAGAATGAGAAGTGGAGGGTGTGAGTCCTGCAGGCACAGAAGATGGATCAAAACAAACACACGTTAACCAAACCTGCTGACAAATAAAGCCATGCGGTATGCAGATATGCAAAAAGCTACAGCAATACAATTACAATGTAGTAGAGAACACTTGTTAACTTCAAGCTCAAATAAAAATCTAAGTCCCTCAGAAGCTCCGCCCCCTCGCTCATGGAAACGCATTGCAAAGCCGAGCAGCGTTGTTGTCGTCATGAACGGTGTTATACACGGTGCTGTGTATAAGTACGAGATAATGTTTTCAGCACTCAACAGAGAAATAGCAAAAAGATATTTGGTCAATTCAACAAAATGTGTATTAGCTTACATTTAGCTTCCAATAAACTGACTATACCTTTAAGTATGTAGTACATACACTTGGACAATTACTATATATTGTAGTTCAGTAATGTAAACATATATTGGCGTATACAAATCGCAAACAAACAGAGGCCATAACTGCCAATAAATACAATCAATCAATACATACTGAATTACATAGATGCAAACAATCAATACACAATTAAGTGATTAATAAGGATCATTCTCTTGCTGTAGCTTACCCGGAGAAGGAGAACACCTCTTTGGCAAACTTCTTGAGCAAGGCATTCTTGGAGACGTTGGTGAGCACCAGTACAATGTTGATGTGGCCGGGCCTCAGCTTCACCAGGTTACTGGTGTAGGTGATGTCTGTCAGCTCTGTCACCTCCACAAAGTCCTTCTTAGGCGGACGGCTGGATGGATGGATGGATGGATGGATGGATGGATGGAGGGATGGAGGGATGGATGGAGGGATGGAGGGATGGCATGAAGAGAGGTGAAGTAGAGAAAAGTATCAACCAAGTTAGAAAACAAAAAGATGTCCTGCATAATCATGGTCATAGGCTAAGGCTTGAATGAATGTGATTTGCCTTCAGCAGACATGTCATGCTCAATCTAACACTTAAGATTAATTTACTGTGCTCATGCCTAAATGTACCATTTGGCCACAGACAAAGAGTGCTTAATTTACATGTGTTGCCCATTTCAACCTCACCCAGCAGTGGTCCCAGATACAGACTGGGTGGCAGCATATGGCTGTGTCATTGTATTCCCTGATACCCAGCTGTG
>JAODUH010092718.1:0-14246 GCA_027564835.1 Typhlichthys subterraneus | reverse complement strand
TGGTGTGTTGCTATGGTTATACTGGTGTGTTGCTGTTCATACTGGTGTGTTGTTGGTTATACTGGTGTGTTGATGTTCATACTGGTGTGTTGTTGGTTATACTGGTGTGTTGCTATGGTTATACTGGTGTGTTGCTGTTCATACTGGTGTGTTGCTATGGTTATACTGGTGTGTTGCTGTTCATACTGGTGTGTTGTTGGTTATACTGGTGTGTTGATGTTTATACTGGTGCGTTGCTGGTTATACTGGTGTGTTGCTGTTCATACTGGTGTGTTGCTATGGTTGTACTGGTGTGTTGCTATGGTTATACTGGTGTGTTGATGTTTATACTGGTGTGTTGCTGTTCATACTGGTGTGTTGCTATGGTTATACTGGTGTGTTGCTGTTCATACTGGTTTGTTGCTATGGTTATACTGGTGTGTTGCTGTTCATACTGGTGTGTTGCTGTTTATACTGGTGTGTTGCTCTTCATACTGGTGTGCTGATGTTTATACTGGTGTGTTGCTGGTTATACTGGTGTGTTGCTGTTCATACTGGTGTGTTGCTATGGTTATACTTGTGTGTTGATGTTTATACTTGTGTGTTGCTGGTTATACTGGTGTGTTGCTGTTCATACTGGTGTGTTGCTATGGTTATACTGGTGTGTTGCTGTTCATACTGGTGTGTTGTTGGTTATACTGGTGTGTTGCTGTTCATACTGGTGTGTTGCTATGGTTATACTGGTGTGTTGATGTTTATACTGGTGTGTTGCTGGTTATACTGGTGTGTTGCTATGGTTATACTGGTGTGTTGATCTGGTTTTACTTGTGTGTTGCTGTTCATACTGGTGTGTTGCTGGTTACACTGGTGTGTTGCTATGGTTATACTGCTGTGTTGCTGTTCATACTGGTGTGTTGCTATGGTTATACTGGTGTGTTGCTGTTCATACTGGTATGTTGCTATGGTTATACTGGTGTGTTGCTGTTTATACTGGTGTGTTGCTATGGTTATACTGGGTTCCATTGAGAGGCCACTAGTACCTGCACTGCGATGTAGAGAGCAGGAATGTTGAAGGTCTCAAACATGATCTCTGCCAGATACTCTCTGTTCTCTGGTGTGTTGAGAGGGGGCTCTGTCTGCAAACACATGCACACACACATGCGTGCACACACACACACACAGTCGCCCAAACAGACACACGCATTAAAACCATAGAACTATTACTACTATTACTACTAAGTTACAGAAACTATTTTACAGTACATGACAATTCTATGACAGAGAGTCAGACAGACAGGTTGTCACCATCAGGAAGCTGTGGTCTTCTGGTTCGGCCCGTAAGTATTTAAAGATGATTTGTTCCAGAAACTTCTCCATCAGATCCCAGTCCTCCACCATGCCATGACGGACTGGCCACTGTGTGCATGCATGCACGCACGCACAGGCACATATGCACGCACGCACACGCACAAAAGTATGCTATTGACATACTGATACAGTCTTCCAATTGCTAAAACATTTTACACCAACATTTAAGTTTATTTTAAAGACGTCACAGCATTATAACATAGTTGAAAAAGTAGTGTACATTTAAAGCTATATCTAAAATCTCTAGGTTGCTGTACTTCTAAAATTTTACTGCCCATTCAAAGAAGGACAGCATGTATATTGTACCGTTGCACTTTTGGATCTCTATTACATTCATGTCTCATTGTAACACTAAGCCCCGCCCAGGCAGGTGAGTGACAGCTAAGCCTCAACATGTATGTAGGAGCATCCCTCCTCCCACCTTGGTAGAGTAGTTGGGTTTATCAGTGGCTTCATCTCCGATATAGAAATCCAGATCTTCCAGACCTTTTCCAAGTCTGCGGTGGGCCTGCTCCCCTACGCTGGCACTCTCTCTGATTGCCACACCTGGCACATGCACACACAAACACACACACAAACACACACAAACATGGTCAGATGTAGTGGTGACATTTATCATGCTCTAGGGATCAGTTAACAGCTAGGTGGTAGTCATAACAACATGTGCCAAATAAGTGCTTTCCATTGTTTATGTTCATGTGTGCATGTGTGGGTGTGTGTATGGTAAACTTACAGGAGGGCATTATAAACTGCGGTTCTGTATTTCCAGCATAGCCTATCTTGGTGTAGCTGCAATAGAGAACATCAATGTTTTTTGTATTACAATTGTGTGCAGGTCTTTAAAGTCTTAGTGTTTCTCCAAATTGTCCAAAATATATGCTGGCTTAGAAGTAGGTCATAGGAAGATTAAACTGGGTTCCAGGTGAACTGGGACCCAGGTGACAGCATCATTATTGACAGCACATATCAATATTAAACTCACTGTGGGCCATTAAAGTTAATTACTATTTAATTTGATATTATTATTAATTAACTATTACAGGTCATTTTCCAATTTCTAGTAGCTTACACTAATCATTCCAAGCACTATGTGTATAGGCTACTATGCGCAACCACAAGTAACGTTACAAACGTCAAGTTCAGACCCACGCTTGTGTGTGTGTTCTCACCCGGTCCCACAGTCTATAACGCAGGCCGGCAGATGCGTGGCCATCCCGTAGAACGTACAGTCCTGTTCAGTTCGATTCGACCCGCTAACAATAGCCTACATATATTAACAGTAGCCTAATACTCGCACTAATGCTAAGATGAGTATCACAAATAGGCTACTGTCACCACTGGCAGAAGCCTATAACCGGTTATGTTCGGCTGTGCTCGGTAAATGGCGCAGCTCAACAACACGAGTTTAATATCAGCGCGTACGTACGGCTACCGTGTCGTTATTTAGGCTACCAGGGTTACCCTACTTTAAATGAGCCCGACTTATATTTCTGTCTTCTGATGATAGTGCAATCCAGTATTTCCACAGCTCTGACAGTCCTCTCCTCTGTCGTTCCTGTTAACGGGACGCACGCGCGCGCACGCCCGTACACACGCGCACATAAATGCACAATGCAGGATGACTTCCTGTGTCAGGCGGGAGAAAATAGAAACGTTCTTCGGACACGGCCCGGTAACCGGAGAGGATGTGTGTGTGTGTGTGTGTGTGTGCGTACGTGCGAGCGCGCGCTCGTGCGCATGTGTGTGTGCATGCTGGGTGATGGAGACAGGGAGAGAGAAAGTGGCAGTCACGTGGGTGCCCAGATATTTAAAGTCTGGTTCGTATTAATAAAACGACAGCTGCAGCTGGCATCCCACTCCTTCTCCCATCTCCAACTCTCCAAGTGGCAGGGGCGGATATGGGATAGGATCACTTTGTCAAACCATTACAAAGGCACTAACGTGCACTAATGTGTACCAGGGACGACTATATTTAGTCTACACCGCTTTGGCCCGACCTCTCTAGGTTCAAGGTGGGTAATTCCAACACATAAATGCACCACTTTCAGAATTACTGGACCCGACTCTGGATAAGCGGATGAAGATGGATGAATTATTATTATTATATAAATTATAAACACGCATTTTATAAAATATTCTAGTCAAATGCGATATAAAGGCCTATATTTAGATAAATAGGCTACTTAAATCTAACCTACAGTTCGAAGCCGACCGACAACCGAAGATAAACGTCAATAATGATAGCCGAGTCAACACGGGGCCTTCCTTTCCTGGCCGGTAGGTGGCGACAAATACTAAATCATATAATCTTTTTCCCACCTATAAAAGAAAAAACATCTTGGGTTGACGGAATTTGGGTTGGCCGTTAAGTTATGATGTTTTCATATATGCGTAATAATGCTTTCTAAAATTATTTTCAGAAGTACCTTGCTCGCTAAACACAGAATGTAATGCCGCACATGACCTGGAAGTAGGGCAATGTCGCAGCACCCGGAAGTGTGTTTGAAATAATTAAATAAATAGCTGCTGAGATGGCCACTTCCATGGAGACCGAGACAGGAGCTCAGGTTGGAAATATAACAACATTGTTGTATGCCCAATGGTTATGTGTGTATGCCTATTACCATACTTTAGTGTCAAATAAAAAAAAGTTGATTTTACATGAATGTATGCCACCAGTGGATGTAGCCGATAACATTCTACGACTATGCTTTGATGCAGTTGTAAGGATTATAACCATAACATGCTACAGTACACGCTGCACGTGCACACACAGACACGCGCAGGCGCGCCTTTAATGTATTATGGCGCACCTAATAATTTAGGAACTAATATTACGGGTTTACAGTATATTCGTTTATAACAAGTACAACCTTTATACCACTTTTTTTTGCTTGCAAAATGGTTTTGGGAGTCATTATTATTGGTGTCGGCTACATGACCAACATTGATGTCATTTATACATTCTTTATAGTATATTAATATAGTTTACAGCAAGCATTTTATTTGGATATAGTCTGGTTTAATTTAACCCGTTTCTATTCTATAAAGCTTGTTGCCAGGCTGGAAAGCCGGCGCAGTCTTAGAGACATCGAGCCACGTCTCTTCCCAGACGACAGTGGCCCAGATCATGGTACCAGTTGAATCCAAATTCAGTCCAGGTTGTCTGTCCAGTCCTTAATCCCAGTTGCAGTCCAATTCATCTGTTCTCCCTATGTGTGTCTGGTTACTAGGTGAGGTGGTTGAGCTGCATGGCTTTGAAGGAACAGGTAAATTTCACATTATTCATGAATTAATTAATATTAATTCTGTTTTTGACACGGTAATCCACAAACCGCTGTTTATGATTGTTTTATAACAGTGAGTGCATATGTGTGTGTTAGGGAAGACAGAGTTGCTCTACCATCTGCTGTGCAGGTGTGTGTTGCCACGGGAGGCAGGAGGCTTGTGTTTGGATGTCGTGTTCATAGACACAGACTCTAGCCTGGACCTGCTAAGGCTGGTTACCATCCTGGAGGCCAGGCTGACCACAGGTACACACACACACACACACACACACACAAATGATCCTGGAAAATGGTATGAATCTGTCTCTCTCTCTTTCTATCTCTATGTCCACATCTCTCTCTCGTTCTCTCTCTCTCTCCCCCCCCCCTCCCTCCCTCTCTTTCTCTCCCTCTCTCCCTCTCCCTCTCTCTCTCTAGGTCTCTCTACCAGTCCTGAACTGTGTTTAGAGGAGGCCCTGCGCTCCTGCCTGTGTCGGCTGCTGGTGGTACACGTCTCGTCCTCCTCCCAGCTCCTTCTCACACTGCACTACCTGGAGACCTCCCTCTGCTCCCGGCCCAGCCTGTCGCTGCTCCTCATCGACAGCATCTCCGCCTTCTATTGGCTGGACCGCTCTGGGGGCGGGCTCAGCATAGGCAAACAGGAAGAGAAGCTCCGGAAGTGCTCTCAACTGCTGGGCAGACTGCTGAGGTGCCTTGTGTGTGTGCTGTGTGTGTGTGTGCTTGATGGTCTTATTTATGCACATCAGTGCTTGTGAACCATATAGTGTCTGTATATAGGCCAGAGTTCTGAAAACGCTTTGGAACTACACAGACAATGCATTAGGTGTGTGCATGTTTGACCGGGTGCACATTGTCCAGTCATGTTCATTAAAAAGTAACCGCACTCTAAATGGTGTTTTGTGAGCTGTAAACTAGATAATAGGACTGAACTGTGACGAGACACGTCAGTGCATGGTGTTAATGTAGTAAATATTCCCATATTTATACATATCTGGATATTATGGGTTGAAAACAGCATATCTGTTTAAAATTGCCTAAGGTCCTTGCTGGCTTCCGACCTTACATTTCCTCCGCACGTGTGCCATCAAAATAAATTGCTGTTAATGGGAGTTTCCCTCTCAGCCCCTCCCCTCCCCTCACTCAGCTCCTCGTCACATATTAGCATGTTTCAGAGTTGTGCAATGGGTGGAGTCAGGCTCAGAGCTGGGGTACAGTCCTACTTTAATAAACATTGTGCAGCTTATGCTAAATGTGATTATTTATGTCCTCAACAGAGGAGCTCAATGTACCCTGGTGCTGCTGTTTGTATACACAAGAGGTTGCTCACATTACATAGAAATGTGTAAATGCTAGATTTAGCAGAGCAGTAAACTGCAGAAGGATAGCTAAAGAAATGGCCTGAATAATATAAGTAAATAATCTAGATGCTTTAGGTCATGCATTTCTGTGTGTGTGTAAATATGTATGTGTTATCCCCCTCTGATAATCGTCTACTCCTGCAGGGATTACAGAATCACGGTTTTCTCCAGCTCGCATGCTGTCAGAAAGAGCTACAGGAATACAGCGAGCTCTAGTGCCTCCTCCTGGTCTGACTATGAACAGCCGTACCTCTGTCGAAACTGGCAGCAGCTGGTGACCCACAGACTGCTGTGTTCCAGGTCTGGAGCCAACATGGCCACCGGAGCTCATAAGGAAAACAGCCAGCAGGTTTTCACTGTGCACTGCACCTCCTCTAAGAGCAAGAGCTCCAGGGGCAGTTCTTTTTATGTGACTGATGGAGGGGTGGTGTTCTTGTGAAATTTTAGGGAATCTCAAGATTGTTTCAATTACATGTTTTGCTTTTTTTTTTTTACATACAGTTATAATTTATTGTACTTTATTTAAACATGCATTCAAAAATAAATGTTCTCTAATTAGGTATGAACCATATCTTTTCAAGGGGCATGGATGTTTGTATTTTTCTGTTTTCAATGTGTCACTGCTGTGCCTTTACACTGAATATTTACCTTTTTGAAGACACCATTTTGTTTAAATAAGATTTGGGTCACATTAAGTAAATATTTATCTATAACTATTTAACTGTTTAGGCAGCTTTGTGTACTTGAGTGACCTTCTGGTTAATGTGTTATGACGTCATGAAAAGGCGACATGTTTACAGAGTTCAACATCACAACAGAATTAGACTGGTCTTCCTGCTCTGCAGTCTTAGCTTTCAGTTGGACAGACAAGTGCCTGCTTGTTGAAGTAGTTTAATACAAAGAATGAATGAATGAATGAATATAAAATTGTGTTGGTGTTTTGTTAATATGCTATATGAGAACTGTTGTACAAACACCTGTCTTTTGATTGATGTGTTTCTTGAAATACAAGTTGTTTATTAAAAATGTTTATTAAAATGTTTAATTAAAAAACATTGAAAACAAAATATAACCAACAAAACAAAAAACAAGACTAACCAAAATGTACTGATGTTTTGAGCGTGTTTGAACCCTATATTGATAATGCAGTCCAGTCTGGTTTACGAGAGGGAGATAATCCAGTTCCAGCGTATTGCACAGTCCGAGGCCAGTGTGGGGATCCAGTCCTAGTTTTCTGTCGGATGACAGCTGCCGCCTCACAGGAGCAGCACTCGGTGGCTTCATCCGCAGGGTCAGAAACACTTCATAACACTACTTACAACAGCGGTCTAGCGCGCAATACAATAAACAGATATTTACACCTACATCGGTCTGAGTGTCTTGCATGTATCTAGCCAGTAACGATGCGTTGTTGAGTATCGTCTGTGCAAGCCCAGGTACACTGATGTTTATTGGACCTATTTCTCCTCCGTCGTTGACAGGCGGTGATGCGGTCGCTCCCAAACATGGCCTCCATGATGGAGCGAGCGCTTTAACTTTAATTTTCGCAAATTTAGAGATGAAAATCGTGCGTTTTCTTTCATTCTCACGGGAATGTTTCGTTGGAAAATAGTATGCCTACCATATAAAACAGATGGTATATTTTGGATTAGTTCGTCGTTGGATTTAAAATCGGTTTAAGTTGTAAAGCTGCAAAGCTGGAGAGGAAAAAGAGAATTGCATCAATTCCGTAAGAGCTTTTAATATTTCTTTCGACACTTTACTATAATGTAATATGTTGTTCATGTAAGATGACAGCAGGGTATTCATATAGGCAATTATACTTTAATCGTGGTTAGAGAAAAGCTTCTCTGTCTGTGTAAACGCACTCGTAATAGTGCGCGCTAAGAACTAGCATGCTAATGCTAATGCTAGCAGGAAAGTGATCAGTTGAATACGGGGCGGTGCGCACGAGCCCGCAGAGGTAGGAAGCTGCCTGCTAATAGAGTTCGTTTGCGTTAATAATTATTAATAATAACATAATTGTGGACAATATTGGGAGGTGTGTGTGTTTTTTATTGTATTTTTTTAAATTTCAAGCCTGCATTACATGTACACACACAAAAATGCATCAGGGGTGATTGGCTGCGCTGCCATTGAACATATTAATCAGTAATAATGACTAATAAACTGGCCTTATGGTGCAGAATTAAATTGGAGAAGAGTTGAATAAGTTATTGTTACAGTCGGCATTGCTATTTTTATTTATATGTTCTCTGTTTATATTTTTAGATTATCACTGGATGTAAAATTCTGTTACATACATGTTACATTCATAATATATCACGTGTTTGCAATTATAGTAATCTTTTGTTTACAAACCAGAAAGAAAATTTAATTGGCAATTAATGTCTTAACAGGAACAAAAAATTTCTCAAATAACTATGGCGTTTGCCCAAGTGGTAGATACATGTCCTACAACAACAAAATGTTGTTTACGTGCCTTCTGTTGAGTTAAATATTCATTAATAGAGATATAGTGAAGTTGATGCATACAAATAATAATGAATTTAGCAACTGTATACTTCTAACTGATTCACATAAACAATAAAATACATTGTATTTTCTAATATGCCAATTGTCTTTTCAGATCTGGCACGTGTAATACCAACATAGGACCTATTATTATCAGTCTTTTGATCAGTGTTTATTCTTCTCTGATTTCTCATCTGATTAGATGAAGGAACATTGCTCCAGTTGGTCTTGGATGCTTTGTTTTACTAATGTATTGTCTAGGCTCAAGGACAGTTCCTACAGCCTTCAAACCAATGTAGGCTTACATTTAAGCCTCCCTAAACATGAGTGTGTTTTATTCAGATGGGTGTCCTGTATCTGAGACAGGACTCCAATCCTTTATCACACAGCGGCGTATGTGATGTGTGAGTATGCAGCACAAAGTGTGTCGTTTGACATGTCAGACACTCTGCGTCTGACTCTGCAGCAGATTAGGCTTGAACAGGTGCCTACATCTTAAACACAAAACCCCTAGACTCCCCTCTTCTGACTGTGGATTACACCCAGACTGTAAACCAGTCCTGACTATATGCTTGTGCCTTTTGTCTGCATTTCTGTATCAGTAAGCCCCACACAGGGTTTCTAAAGGCCAAAACATACAACAGTGACAATGTTTAATATGCACACAGGCTTCTGGTTTTGGCCATTATTGTGGACATTACAATATTCCTACTTTGCATTTTTCCATTCTAATGTATTATTATTATAATAATAATAATAATAATATAACTATACACATTCCAAGAACTGCACATTCTCCTAAAATGTGTCCATATACTTTGTCTACTGTACTTAAGTGGGAATTATGCTATGAAATTAAAAAGAATGGTGTTTTTAAAGCGTTGTGATATATCTTAAATTTGGTTTACGTCAAATTAATGCTGCCGCTATTTATGAAGTAAACTTAGATTATCAAGTAATCTAAGAATCTTTTGATGATATCAATCTTCTTTTTAAAAGCTACATTTTTTTTAATGATCTTTAACAAACCCACATTGCATTTCAAGTTTTATAAAAATACATTATTAGAAAATTATAATGAACCGTAAAGCCTTTAAAGAGGTTGTCAACTTGTTATGAATGCATCTGTGGTAGTCCACATAAGGACTACTCCTTCGTTATACACCCAAATTAACCACTAGTCTGAATATTTACATATTTACGTATTATTTTATATTTGGAGTGGGGACCCTGTCAGTCTACAGAAATGCATTATTTTATTTTGGGATAGAAAACATTACTTATATTGTGATTGAGATTATTACATGTTTAATGCTGCCCCACACTGGACTTTCTAATCTTAACCAATTTCAAAAACATTGTGTATCAGAGACATAACGACAGATTTGACCGCTTTTACATTTTTTTTTAAATCCTAAATAAGCACACAATAGACTATTCAGTCAAGATGTAGAACCACACACCTGCGGTTTATCCTAACTGTATTCATAGTGGCAATACCAGGGACTTGAAATCTAATAGAAACTTGCAAGATCAAACAAGACTACAAGAGCATTAAATGTCGTTGGGCATAAAGAACTTGACCTTGCTGTCTTGCATTAAAATAACCAACCCAACACATTAGGTTCACACAAACACTTTGACCAGACTTTTGAAAATATTCTGTATTTGTATCTTATCATTGGTTGGCATGAGCACAGCTAATGCACGTTAAGAGACTATTGTAGCCTGTAATAGGGTACATTATTGTAAGCTAGCAGCTAGCAACATTTCCTTGAGATGCTTTTGTTGAGTGAACGCTGAATGATTTCTGTTAAAGGTATAGTCAGCTATTGCAAGCTAATTGTAAGATGGTGAATTTGACAAAAAGTGCACTAACTATCTCCATGCACTTAGTTAGCTTACCATTCTCTGTACGTGTGTAAAACAATGTCAGATACTTGTACACATCCCTGGCTCTAAAAAGGATCAAAAAGTGGCAAACACTGCACAACAACAAAGCTGTAGTACTATCAGAGTACTACAGTACGCTTTGCCTAACAATGTCAACGTGTGAGGCGGCACCGACGAGTGATATTGTTTTGATTTGAGCTCGAAATTGGCAGGCATTCTCAATAATTATTATCCCTGCCTTTAAGACGGTGCTGCGTTGTGTTGTGCTGGTATGCTAATTGAGTTATACAGAATTTTCATGCAATGCTAAAGAAGTTTTCCCAAATGATTTGAAACCTGCTGTTTTGTAGTTGGACTGCCATCCACGGCTTCTGTGCTTTCGGCCATGTCTGTTTGTCTTACTTGAGAATACCATTTCTTAATCAATGCAGTTTTAAAATCAAGTTTGAACTATTAATAGTGACAGATCAGTTTATTAGCTGGTTCTGGCTGGAGTGTAATTACTTGCTGGGTTGGGTGAAGAGGAGACAACCACATGACAGAGCTTGGAGTGTTAATGTCAGGCATTCAGCCAGTGGCAAATGCTTCGTATGTTTCAGACCTTGCTGCAAGATACAGTGTCCGTCCCGCTGTGTCTCACGCTCTCCAGAGCTCTACCCCTGCCTCTAATGGCTTCTTCCTCTTTATTATTACATGGCAGTGTTCAAAATTAATTATAGACAGTAGGGGGAGAGCACTATACAGATCTTGTCTGTACTTATTATCCTCAGCTCCTGCCCTCTCAACAGTAGTCAATAGGGACTGGATGGATAATACACGTAGGCCTACATTTCAAAATGTTACTGGTTTCAGCTCTTTTCTTAGTAATCTGAAGATGTATGCAATGAGTGCCTTGTGTTTGATGCCCTCTGATTGGAGGTTAATCCATGTGCACATTTTAATATATGAACCAGGGAGTATGTTTCTGTGATATGAACGGGCCTGTAACAGTTGCTTGTGATGGGACATTCCGGTGTGAGTCTTGACTGTAGCAGGAAACCTTCTGGTTACCTACAAAACAGTTTTGTCTGTCTAGTCATCACTGCCACTTTGTCATGGCACTGATTCTGTGAATGGCCAGCTGAACTGTTTGGGTACCCAGCAGGTTATTGGGTCACAATCGGGTCTTGAGGCTCCTCTCAATTCACTCTGAGGGCCACAGTATACAGTACTTCAGGCAAACGCACATGTATTTGCTGTGTGCAAAACAGCAGGCATGCGGCTGGTGTGGAAGTGCCACATTTGGTTTTGCACTCTGTAGCATAAATGCAAATGCGATTTAAAAATTCAATTTTAAATAATTGAGGTGTAACAGGTCTTCACCAATAGATGACGGAACATGGGTGGTCCAAAACTGAGAGTTTAACAGAATGTTTTCTTTTTTTAAAGAAGTATGCAAGCCTAGTATCATTGTAGTCTCGCAGAGCCAGCCTTTACATGCTATACGTATAGTTTGGCACACAGCGCTAGCTAGCTGCATCAGTATCCGTCTACTTGACAAGCAAAGTATTGATTGACATGCACGACGACCAACTACGCAACTCAATGACCAAGTCAGACGTTAAACTTATAATGAGGAATTTATTGGAAAACTAATCCAAAGGGCTCTGGCTGTTTACAGGTCTTGTAAATCATCAACTTTGTAGGCAACGGTTACTACTTAAAATACATGTTTAATTTTAAATTAGTAAATAAATAAAGTAAATGTATTAGACGTTCAGCACGGAGTTGCGTATGTGCTAATCAACAGAAGAAGCTGAGACTAGAATCAATGTAACAGCAATCCATCCTGCAATCTGCTGTCTGTGTTGAATTGTGTTTTATGTTTTTTTTTTTTTTTTTTTTAATTATGAAATGAATCCATCCACTTTTTGCTCCCCCACCACAACCCAGAATGCCATCTGAGGCTCAGTCTAAGGAGCCTCGTGACAGAGGACCGCCCCATCCTGTCACTCGGGCTGGTCGCAGCGCCCTATTGGCCAAGGCAGCTGCTAGTGCCACCCCTGAGAAGCGTCCCCGTGGACGCCCTCGTAAGGATGGGAGCAGCGGTCGCTCTGCGCCTCCTCAACCACCTCCTCCTCCACCACCTCCTCCTCCTTCACCTCTACATTCAAGACAGCGGTAAGTAACACCTCCTCTCTGTTACAGTAGTTCTTAGACTCACATCTAGATATGAGGGCTCTTACACATGCGAACAATAGAGGCAAGATATTAATAACAACCTCAAACACACCTTTAGTTAAGATCATGCCACTAATAGGGCTGGGCAGTGCATCGGTATTATAAGGCATACCAATGTATTTTTAAAAGAGATGTATACAATTGGACAATACCGTTTATTCTGCTATAGTTTGATTATGCGTTCAAAAGTAAGTGGAAGAAAATGTTGCCTGTGTGAGTATTTCACCAAAGTTATTAAGCCAAATTGTCTATATCTGTTTAGGTCCATAATATCACAGTCGGTGCATCTCTAGCTATGAAAGAAATATTTCATGTCCTCAGTTTGAATGGAAATCCTAATCATTTGTAGTGTTGTGATGTAATGGTTCTGAAACCGAGATCAAAACAATACAACAATACAAATATCCAGGGTTTCGTGTCGTGGTTCCGGAGGACAGAATTGTGGTCCCCACACACGCACTCCCAGCCCGCTGCAGGTGCAGCCTGTTGGGCTCTCATATGTTGCTAGTGTAACTAAACAAATTTTTCACTTCACAATTAACACTAAAGCCGCTGAGCCTTTCGATTGTTATCAAAGCTCCACACCAAGCACACTGTTGGATCGATTTGAATGTTCTGGGTCTGCGAGGTTACAACATTAACAAAATCTTTTTTTTTTTTTTTAAAACCTATGCTACTCTAGACTATGTAGGCTAGCATTGTGTGTCTTTTACACTATATGTAAAATGAAGTGTCAGTATTTTAAACAATGCAGTCTTGGTGCTCCTTCAGCCAGTTGAACATGAAACGGACACAAAGCAAAAACGGGCACAGCTCCGCTGAAGTGGAGCAGGTCCACGTGCTGGAGCAAGTACCCTTCTTGGAGGGGATTGCCTTTGTCCTAAATGCAAACTTGGGAACCGACGCAGAGCCAGAGCCGTGTTCACTCAGTGGTGTGCGAAGGAGCGCTGTCACTGCCAAAACAAACCCACGTTAGGCTTCGTCTAGCAGACAACTGGTTGATGTTGGATGTTGGTTGACTATTTTTACCGGGAGTTTTTCAGAGCAGTACTCAAACACAGTTTTAATGATAATATTTGGAACGATATGTTAACCGTCAACATTTTGACCAAGGTTTATCGTGAAACCACTAACCCTTACATACCTATGTAGGACTATTAATTACGCTCATCACTATGATGTTGGGTTTGTGGAGATTACGGCAACGAGTATTAACTTGGCTGTCACGTGCCGCTGACGTACGCAACAAACAACATTTTTTTAGTTAAATATATAGCGGAATTAATTAATCCTGGGCAGAGAACGACACTTCCTATGTGTGATGTAATCAAACCTCCTCTGTTCTTTGTTTACATAGCTGGGCTGGCGTTATGTTAGCATAGTGCACACGTGTGTGGCACACACAGAGAATTTGTTTTGCTGAGAAGCCAGTGCACTTATTGTGACATCTAGTGGCAGAAAGTCATATAAACCAAATAAATAAAGTGTATAGAGCAAATGTTAAGTTCAGGTTTTACCTATCAAAAAAGAAAGAAACCATTTGATGACCATTTGTTTACTGGTCGAGGATTCAGTATTGGAGGTTCTGGGAGGTGTGTCGTGGATTGGGTTATTTAGTGCTTCTGTG
>JAODUH010092707.1:0-14247 GCA_027564835.1 Typhlichthys subterraneus | reverse complement strand
ACAACACAGCCCTCAGGTTCATAGGGGCACCCAAACCTCTCCACCACGATAAGGTGATGGTTCCCGGAGAGGCAATTGTAACCTGCAGACACATTTTTGAATATGACATAAACTGCCTTAAAATGGTTGAACACTGCGGCGTGTGAGTGTGTGTTTGGAGACACCTCCCCCTCAGATATACTTTACACTGCATTAATCATGCAGAAATTACATAATAGTAGACGGTTATTTAGAATCACAAATGTATTTTGACACCAAATCAAGCAAGCAACAAAGATATGTTTGACCTCAGTCAGATTGAGGTTATTGTGGGGCAAGTGTGCAGGGAAACTAGCGTTTCCGCTAGATGTGCTGGTGTTCTGACATTCTATCCTACCGTCAGATTTTCCTATTTTGTCATACTGCGCAACATTGCGTCATTTTTTTTGTAATTCTTGAAACCCTACCCTGATAGCTGGATTTCTACCATGTTTGGCTTTCTTGCTAGCACTGTTATTTAATGTTTTTGACTAATTTGCAGGGATTCTTACTGTTTTACATTTTGTCATTCAACATTGTATTTCTAATTATTTTGCCTATGTTAACCTTTCACAACATTCACGACAACAAAAAGATTGTTGGCAATCTACCATGTGTGCATAGGCCTATACAATCTATTGTGTAGGACTATGTCTATTTATAAATACATTAATGTAATGTGTTATGTATTTTTTCATGGACGCCTGTTACAGATTGTAGCATACGCTAGCGCTAGTTTGCCTGTTAGCACAATATAACATGTAGGCTATATATTGTGCCTTCAAATAATAAATTCCTAAATTTTAGCCTGGTAGCACAAAACAAGTTGTTTTCACTCAAACTATCCTGCAACAATTTCGGCTTGGTATATAATCAGGATACTGCTATGGTAGTATAATCTGTCAAGTAGAACAGATCAACAGACTAACTGTCATTTCGTGCTACGGTAGGACAATCTGACAAGGTAGGACAGATCGATAGAACACCGTGACCGGGAAGGTTTTGTTGTCCCGGACATTGAAAAATTCCGGCCAAATACAATGTGTTTATTATTGATCTTAAAAACAATTGATAGGCAGGCTATACAATGTATAACTTTGTCAAGGTATAAATGAAGGTTATTGTAGGCTGTCTTGTAGGCTGTGACGTGGCAGCCGGTGCCAAAGATATATCCGCCGTTTATTGGTTAATAGGCATAGGATAGTAAGCAATAGGGTGATCTGTTTGTTTATTAAATCATTTTTGTGGCTTAGCCATCACAAATGGTCTCGCAAATGTTGGCAAACACATAAACATCCTGAATTACTAGGTGTATATGTTTTCACGTTATAAGTACATTAGCTGGCCACCAGCCTACTTTGTGTAGCCTAATGGACTTCGGACAAGTGCAATGGGCCCGATCAACACTGCCGATATGTTTAACCCTTTCTCTCGCTGTTCTCCCGACTGGTAGCCTATATTCTCCCTTTATTTAGTAGTGATACAAAATCAAATTGGTGTTTCGTTTCTGTGTGGGATGTGTTGTACCTGTACTCAGAGCCATGGCTCTGCCTGTAGCCTGAACTAGCCGATATTATTTACAAATTTTATTTATCCCCACTATTAAATTGAAGATGAAAATGCTACCATACCATCTGCATGCAACAGGCCATACCGGTATTAGACTTTTGCATTTGTTGAAGAGAGAAAACATTTTGACTAAAAGTTGACTTTTCTTTGATGAAAACACTTTTCTATTTTTGTAGACTTAAATAGACAAACTATGTAGTTTATTTTTCATTGGTTGCAAATTAAATTTGTCAGTAAAAAAAAAAACCAAAAAAAAACTGGATTTTATAACAATATGATTTAAAACCATGGTACAAAAGTAAACTCATCACAATGAAGCTTTTGGAAATTAAACTTGGTAAAATGCTAATTAACTGGAATTGTGTCCCCAATCAGTGTTTTGTCCTAAGAAAAGTTGAGGAAAACTGTAATGCAAGTTCATCACAGGTGTTGCACGCATGTTGCTGACATAAGACATGAGTTAAAGTGCTGCGCTGCTCCTCTGCTCGTTTCATTCACTCACTGACGTGTGCACAGACCTATCAGCAACAGCTGATAGGTCTTCCTCAGAAGAATAAATGCAAAAATACAGCATTTTATTTTATTCGCTTCAAGGTTTGTAGCTACTTTGCCAAGCAATGAAACTGGTGTAACCAATCACAACGAATATTTCATGTCACACAACAATAGTGGAACAGAGGTGTGTTTAGAATTTACTAACAGTTTTCCGTTTGCTTGTGTTTGCAGCGAACAATTTGAGGAGGTAGTTATCCACGAACACATATTGACGCTAGACGAAGGGTGACAGTTTCAATCTTATGTTTGGAGAAAAAAGTTCAACATTCAAGGTCAAGCAAACATGTTCACCATGAACGCTCGCCAATTCTGAACTCACCTCTATCATTTTGCTGATGGTTAAAATGTCTTCCGGTCTACATAATATATGGAATATGTCGCTGCAAACCTGAAATTATTATAGTAAATTTTGCCGTTTCTTAATGATAACAATTTTGAGTTCGCTTTAGAAGGCATACTTACCCACATAGCCTACGATCTCCCAAACATATGAACACTTTCACCCTAAAATACTGGATTAAGTTACTGCTCCGTCTGGACAAAATCATCGTCGCTAGTGTAGGGCTGGGCGATATACTGATATATATCGTTATATCGGAATTTTATTCAAAAGAGTCTCTGTGACTTTATTTAAAAAAAAATAGAATAGCAACACATTTAGAAACAAATCCAGACCACAAGGCAAATGGCGATAAATAGGCTAAATTAGCTGCTCAGGGTAATCGCAGTCCATGGCTCTTGTGTCAACAGTGCTGGGATCTCTCCCTCTCCGATGTCCTCCGCTACTACTCACCTCTGTTTACAATACAGAGCCAGCTGGTTATGTAGAATAGCTTACGGGATAATGTTTTCAGTACGCACAGAGAACGGTAAGTGTATTGCCGTAACTTACAAATAGCTTGCAATAGCTGACTATACATATCCTATCTTAAAACACAAAAACTTAATGTAGTGTAACTACAGTGACACGTATTGCCGTCACAGGTCTATAATAACATTGTGTTGCACTTTGCAGTGCTGTTTGCACCCTTACCAGCATTCAGTTTCTTTCTTCATTTGTTCTGGTTGGTTTCATAAAATAGGCTACATTAGGTTTGCTTGTTTGGCCGCCTGTGTCAGATATAACGAGATGGCTCATACTCATACTTTTATGGTGCACGGCTGAGCGTTTTATCAGAGTAAATTAAAAGCAGTCATTTTGTTTCGCATAGTCAAGCTTAGTCATGGAAAGATTTGTTGAAATGTAAATATAGCCTATTTATTAGAATTGTGCTTGGATGGAATGATTTTCACTGGACCTTTTGACCGGAGAGGTTTACATTTGTTTGACTTTGTCAGATTTTTCAGGTCAAAGACCAGGAAAGGGATACAGCACTTTTCCTTATTATTATTTTTGTGCCAGTTAGACTTCTTCCATCTTCTCTCAGATATTCTAAGCTCTGTTCTCAAGCTCATATCAGTTCAGACAGCCTTGGGGTGATTATCAAACTGTTCTAGTAGTGAGCGGACAAAGGGTGTCCAGAGAGGATGTCCGAGCTGATATGAGCTCACGATTATGGCCAAAATGCTAATCCCGATTATTTTGATCAATATTTAGATCACGATTCTAAATCACAATTATTCATTGATTTTATGAACAATGTATTTTTATTGCACTCACATTATAAACCGACCATGGAAATCACTTCTATCTTGTGCTACATTTATTAACGTTTGCGGTGTTTCTAACAGGCATCGACAGTCAGCTTAAACGATCATTATGGGCCATAGATCCACATGCTAGGCCTACGCCGCATCTGGAAATATCACCAGATAACATGGTCACCACTTAAACCGTAACACCAGCGCAGACAATTAGAAAGCACACTTTGCATATGACTTGCCCTAAATCCAAAATACTTCCAAGCAACAGACGATGATCCCTTTCGAGGGACAAGCTCTACGTCTTCTGCTGCTGTCATTAATTTTTGTGTTTTGCCAGTCTTACTATTAGGGATGTCACGATACCAGAAATCTAGTAGTCGATACCAATACCAGTAAGTGGGTACCACCGGGACCTCTGTGACTCGGTGCCCGCACAAGAGTGCTCCTAGGGCAGGTAAACATTCACAGAGATCCCGGTCGGTGCTCCGGAGGTATCAGGAAGCGCGAGGCGAAAACGCGTCTGTTAAAATGCATTGTAGTAAATTAGAGCATACACACATGTACGTTTGCAACACAAATATGCAACGTATTCTACATATTTTATTTGCTTCAAGGCTGATTTAGTTTCACTTTCGGCAGGCGACTATGTTTATCAACTAACCATTGATGTCACATAACAAAAGTGGACCTGCGGAACTGTTTACTTTTTACTCAACCAGTAAGATGGAAACTATGGCTGGAACGTTTGAAGGCATTGTTGGCATAGTTTACGGTACTGTTTTGTACTATTTTTGTTGGCGGGTGACTAGGGAGCTCTTGATTTGATACCTAGCAGAGTTTTCTATGAGCAGAGCACATATTTTAAACATCAATATCGCAGTCGATCATGTTCATTTAATTGTTAAAGCCAAAATCGTAATCGCGATTGATATTCAATTAATTGGTCACGGGTCAGCCCTAACTGTTATTATCCTAAAATTCCTTTATCTTACTGTTTTACCAATAAAGAGTGGTTGTAAGATGTAAATGTAATTTCTATTTGATTCCTGATATTGCAAAATATATATGGAAAATTGTCTGAATAAGATTTCTGGTTCAAGAGATATTGAAACCTGCTTGGATTTTTTGCCACTCGTGGACATTAATTAAAAATGGCTGTAAAAAAACTCTCATGGGCCATTAGTTTACCTTGGTCATATCACAAATTCTTAACTAGACACCATTTGGGTCCTAAAAACTAATTACAAAAAATGCCATGGGAACCTATTTCTCCCATTAAGACTATTATTTTATTTTATTACATTTCTTTATGAAATTTGAACTTCTCCTACATTCTAAACAAACTAACTAATCATGTTTACAGTAACTCTGATTTCGTTAGGTTTTTATTTGGATAGAGGTTAGAATGTGTTTTCTTTTTTTTTTTTTTATTAGTTAGGCCTGTCGCAATAATTACTATATCGACTTATTGTGCGATATATAAAATGAACCTCAATCATTTTTCAGACCGTGATAATAGTGTATTTACACGCGTGTTGATGACATAAGACAGTAAAGCCATGTTGCACTGCTCTTGTCTGACTGATTGCAGACAGCGCTGCAGCGCTAAAGGCAGCGCCACACACACAGAGAGAAGAGAGGGACTGCCTGGTAAGTGTTTATCCCGATGACTACATAATTCCAGCCAACTACGTTTAGAAGAATAAATGAGAAAATATGGCATTAGGTTTTATTCGCTTCAAGGTCTGTTTAATAACCTATTTAGCCAAATAATGAACCTGGTTTAACCAATAACAACTAATAATATATGTCGCATGACGAGAGCGAAAGCAAGGTGCGTTCAGAATCGTAGAACAGTTTTCCGTTTGCTTTGAGTTCGCCGTGAACATAGCAAATGGCTTGAGGAGGTAATTCTCGGCGAACACACATTTACACTGGAGAAATGTTGACCGTTTAAATTGAATATTTTTGGAATGTGTACAGAAAACATAAAAAATTTAAGCTAAAAGCAAACATGTTCACCACGAACGTTCAACATTTCTGAACAGACCTCTATATCATTATGCTTCTGTACCGGTTCAAGTTCATACAGCTTTACATAAGAACACATGGAAACGTATCATTGCAAACCTGATGTGATTATAGTAAGTTGACATTTTACCATTTTCTTAATGTTGACAATTTTGAGTTCGCTTTACAAGAGTTTACTTTACCCACATACTTAACGATCTCCCAAACATATGCACTTTCATTCTAAAATACCATGAAGTTTCTGCTCCTTATCAGAACGTAATTCACAACCAGCCGCAACAGTTGTGTCATACATGCTAAGTGTGTTGTGATTCTTGTTAAAATGGCGCACTATTTTGTAGCAACAGTAGTAGGTTACTATATATTAAAATGTTCTGTGTTTCAGGTTAACTACTTCTCTCCCTGGTCCCCTTGTCGACTCCTTTACACTGGATTATTAATGCCGAGTGCACACTACACGATTTCAGGCCGATTTTGACCGGATTTCGTCGTGACCAACGCATTTTCAGCGTCGGGACAGAACGTGGCTCGTCGGGAGCGACGACAGGCGTCGTTACTCTGTGTAGTGTGACAATTCTAAGATGGGCTACGAGCCGTCTGCGACGCCTCAAGACATCCCGTCGAAAAGACTAGTATGTTAGAATTTTTTTTAAATTTTCTCGCCTAGTTTGACATCCCCTACGAGGTGCTCCGACATATTCCTTCACGTTAACCAATAGGATGGCAGGATGCTCTCTAGCGGACTATGTAAATATGGCGAAGAAAAGTACGGATGCTATGCTAGCTCTCACATGGACACATGATATAATACACTACTTAGCTCAAGTTCCCTTTGAAGGATAGACAGCCCATACTGTCACAAAGGGTGACACCCCACATTTTAAGCATGTTTAACGTAGCTAACAGTAGCCTACCTCATGTCATAATGTGCGATGAGTGATGGTCTTCGTGCGTCTGTTGCGGAGCACCAAAGGGAAAATATGATTCGCCATGATCGCCCTACACTCAAGGGTTCTTTTCAGTTAAGGTTTCAGTGATCCAGTCCAAGAAAATGCATATCTGATCTTATTTTTCGCCTTGCTTATCTTCCTTAGTATTAAATGTTCTGACAAAATGTTTTATGTTTACAACCGCACGGGCATGTCCAGTGTACCTACCCAGTTAACCTGTAGGATACGCGACGCATGCAAGTATCAGATAATTATACAGCTCTAAAGCACACATTATTTTTATCATTATTCATTATTTTTTTAACCCTCGTATTAAAACTAAAACAGATAATGTAGATTTAGTTGTCTAATTGGCACCGAAATGAGCCACGGAAATTTGAGTTTTAATTCCATATTGGCACCGGGTTTTGGTGTCCAACCCTAGCTTTATCTGAGGATGGGAATGTGCAAAAAGAGTTTTGCATTTCTAAGCAAAATTGCATCGCTATTTTAAAGTAATGTTTCATATTTCAACCACTTCTTTTAATTTACAAAAGTTTGGAGAAACCATCTTGTATCGAATCGGTATCTATCTCGAGAGGTGGGAAATTATCCATATTGTACATCACTATCCCAAACCTTTTGGAATAAATTAATGCCAACTTTTTTTGTAGTAGGCAGAAATAATTTTTCACTGTTTTAGTAGTGAAAAAGGAGAATACTACTCTAGTTATCTAATTTTCTTCCTTTTTGTATATTAAATTTGTCACACACTGTAACATTTGTTTTTTGGAAGTGGATTTGAAACTTTAAGGACGTCAGTACTATAATGGTAACAACCCATTTCCTGAGTAATATAATAGCAGAATTATAATTTGCTGTAAACCAGATATTTTATATCAAGCTGAGCTGTAAGTATGTGGTTCAGTAACAGTGGTCTAACCTAGCGGTACTTTCAAAAGGTGGTGTCAGTCAGTCAGTTAATACCCATCTGTTTTTTATTTATGTATTCCATATCTCAGTATTCTGCTTATTCTCCAGGCTGCCTCCATCCTTATGCTTTTAATCCCCCAGACCTAAACCCATTCGATCTGAACTCAAAACTCAAGAAAGCTTTCGACACACATACTAATTCCCCCAGTGAGCTGGGCCAGCTTGTTAGCTGTGCCCTCTCAAGTCAGCAAGCCTAATGGGCATGTCCTAATGAGCTGTAATTGAGGGTGTCCAATTTGCATGGTCAATGCAATTGTCTATTTCTCAAAGAGACTTCTAAAGTCTCATTGCTAAAAAGCCGATCGAGGGTATAACATAGTTTTGTCATGGGTGCGGGGCTTTACGCATTGCTGGGAAGCATTGTCCCTGCCTTGTATTGTGAGCCCAGATGCTTTGTCTTCCTCCCCGACGCTAAGCTCTCAGCCATGTCTCTTGTGGATGGATCCCACCGTGCCTCAGGAGGGGGTCTTACTGTTTTTATTCTAATCACTCCCCTGATGTTATTTTAGTGGCACCAGTCATTTTCAAAGAGACTACTTTAAAGCTTGATCTAATAGCAAGCCGGGTGAGTTTGATCAAAGGTTAAACTCTACAATGTGTTGCTCTTTTCACAATGCCCATTTCTCAGGCCTTAACACATAACCAGTTATGACTACATTTGCGAGCGCCGCTTACTGTTACAGTACGGAATAGAATAGTTATTTCACGGTGCATCTGGGGGTTGAGATGACTTCCTATGGCCGGCCGCACACTGCTCCTACAAGGAATTATCTCTAGAGTCTAAAATGGTTTTATTGATACCCAGACAGGACCCACGTAATTGCCTCTTAATTTGATCAGTGACACTTAAATTCTGTCCCTTCCCTACTTTTATTTAGCATTTATGCTTTTTATCAGGGTGTTTTAAGAAGTGATTTCCCACAGAGAATGATCACAAGCAGGTTTATTGCATTGGCTTTGGGCCATTTCATTTCTGCCCAGAAAGTAATGAATTCTCTCAAATGACCCAAGCAATTCCAATTTGTGAAACAATTTCATAGGCCCCTGAAAGAGATGTCTTTATGGTAAGTGTGTGTGTGTTGGAGCTGGTGAGTTTAGAGTTACAGGCCCAGTAGTGGAAAACACAAAGTTTTTATCAACGAGCAATTTCTCTATTGTGAAATGTAGCTTTGTCATGTGCCTTGATGTAGTGCTTTACCAGTTTCTCTTTGTTGATTTCAGGCCTGCTGGTTGGAGGTTACACACACACACACACACACACACACACAGACTTAAGAAGGGAGACCATGAATAACTGGCTTCTGCCAGAACTTGGCACGGGCCGGCTGTGCAAACCTCGCCCCTCCATGCCTCTTTAGATGGTATCCCAGGAGACCATGACGGCGGGGCATCAAGGCTAGCGCCCCCCTCCTTTCCCTGTGATCATCTGGATATCCCTCCTTCTCTCTGCACCACCATGCTGCGCTTTTTGCCTCTCAAGCTGGGCCGCCTCTACCGGTGTTTGAAGCTGCTGCTGGTAGTCGGCCTGTTCATCATCCTGTTGATGAACACACACAACCTGTTTGCCTCCTTCCAGAAGAATGAGCTGACGGACAGGCGCTTCATCAACCTCAACAAGTGCCCCGCGTGCTTCGGCACCAGCTGGTGCCGCAAGTTCATGAATGGCCAGGTGTCCTTCGAGACCTGGGGCCGCCTGCGATTCCTGGATGTCTTCAACGTCAAGAACGTTTACTTTGCGCAGTACGGCGAGCCCCGGGAGGGCACACGGCGCGTGGTGCTGAAGCGGCTGGGCTCCAACCAGGAGCTGGCTGACATCGACCAGAAGATCTGCAAGAGGGCCACGGGCAGGCCGCGCTGCGACCTCATTCAAGCCATGTACAAGACAGAGTTTGCACGGCTCAATGGTGACGTCCGCCTGCTCACTCCAGAGGTGGTTGAGGGCTGGTCGGACCTGGTCCACTGCCCTTCACAGAGGCTGCTAGACCGGGTAGTCCGCAGATATGCAGAGACCAAAGACTCGGGCAGTTTCCTGCTCAAGAACCTGAAAGACACAGAGAGGATGCAGCTCCTCATGACCTTGGCCTTCAACCCTGAGCCGCTGGTTCTACAGGTAATTTGCCTTTTTAAATGTATAACGTTCCTCTTTTATTGTAGTAGGCAGAAACCATTTTTCACTGTTATAAAATGTTTAATACTATATTATTAAAAATGATTGTATTTAAATTGCTGTCATTTAGATATTTTGTGGCACCAGTATTTAAGTATGTGTAGAGAAACAAGGGCTCTGGACAGAAAGCTCCTTTAGTATAATTGTCTGTCTACCTGTACAAAGCCACGTGGGAAGTTGAGGCCTGTTTATGCTTCTGCGTTGAGCTTATGCCATAGCCTACACCTTAAGGCCCATTTATGCTTCTGCATCAAAGGCTGCGGCGTCAGTTACGGATAGGGCGAAACCCTACGGCATAGGCTGACGTGCATCTCTTCAAAAATGTAACTTACCATCCGTCAATCCGTTGATTCAACGCAGCAGTCTTGTGGATGCATGCCCATATATGCCAGAGAGGAATTAGAAATGTTTATAACAATGCCATATCCTATGTGCACAGACTGTCTTCCTTTGACAATAAAGGTTTTATTATTTGATGTGACAGGAATTCCCCTATGGCATTTCCTCATTCTGGCAGCGGTCTTGTACTATTTTGCGTCGGCACCGATTGTTACCTGTGATAGGCTAAATGTTGGTGTAACTAAGAGATTGGATGGAAATGCATATTTTTACATGCTTTTTTCAAAAAGTTTATACTCTGTTTCTATCTCGAGACAAGGGGAGATTTCTCTGTAGGATTTCCTTGTTGTCGGGCAGCGAAAAGCAGTCTTTTATAAATACAATTTTTGTCTGCAGATTGTTTCCTATGATACATCTTGGTGCAACTAAGAGATTCGTTGGAAAGAAATATTTTTATACGCTTATTTCAAAACGTTTACACTAGGGCTGTCCTGAATACCATTTTACAGGTTTCGAATACTTGCTGGTATTTTCAAACGAGTATTCGAATACTCTTTTTTTTATTTATTAATTTTTTTTTTTTTAACACCATTAAAAACACTCAAATATAATTAAGTTTAACAATAGTAATCTTCGATTTCTAGCTTCAGTGGGCACACATGTAAACATAGCCATGCGCACATCAGGAGTTGCCGTAGGTTACGCCCCAACCCGTAGGTTACAGCGTAGCTTTGATGCAGATGCATAAATTGGCCATAACCAGTCCAAGCTTCTACTAGATTACAGTGTAGAAATCCTTCCTTATCATCTTTTGTCATAAATCTAGGAGCAGCCATTAATATATATGTCCAAAAGCATATATGCTGTCAAGACTGCATATCACCACTAGACTACATCTAGAGCTGTTCTATTCCCATGTTGACAATAGAGACGATTAAGTGTTGTGGCCTCCCATAAGATAAGATATTTTGGCTAGTGGCTGTGGGGAATACTTAACAATGGACCTTTCGCAAGAAACCAGTTAGCCACACACAGGGTTCTTTAAAAAAAGAATAAAAAATAAAAAAAAGTTTTCTGTAGCCTATTGCTGGTTCATATCGGTACATCCCCACTGCGAACACCTATCTAGAAAAATAGACTTTCTACAGTATTGATATGATGGTAAATCCTACTGTTTAGATAAAGACAGTCGTCGATTTAATTTTAGATTTTTAATTTTAGATTTTTATATTTTCAATTAATGAGAAATATCGCCACAAAGCCTATCAGAATAACTTTGAAGTGAAACTATTCAGGCATCAAACGCCTATTTTGTTTTGGACAGACGACTGATGGAAAACAGTACAGTAGCAGTACTACTAGTAGTATCAAGTAGATTGTAGACATTCTTCTGGTTACAATCGACAACTACTAACACATTTAAAACTGATACAGCATATTATTTATATTCCCTTTATAACAAATGTGTTTGGCTGTCCATCATTTTGCATCCAAATCCATACCATACCGGTAGCAAAGTTTAGTTTTTCCACAGTTTTTTCAGGAAACTTAAATATATGTAGGCTACATCGTCTGTCTAGGTAGGATATCTGCTGTCTATGTTGTCTACATGTCCCATATAAACATCCTTTTGACATTTTCACAACAGATATAAGTTTAAAGTTAACAGATTTGATGGAGAGACCCTGATTCAGTTCATGGTACCTACTTTCTACATAATACGCTTCGGTGGGTGCCACCATTGTTGTGTGACGTAGAACTGGGAAGTCCGGGTAGTCGGATCTGCCCCGTGTTCCCATGTAGGAATCTGACGTTGAGTGGTGTTCTATTGTATTTTTTCTAGTAGGAGTTTGGAAATTCTCGACTTCCGAGTTGTCTGGAACGCAGCATAAGTCCCAATGAAAAGGCGAGGCGAGTTGAGCTGGTACTGTACGGTGTAAAAGCTTCCATAGTGACTAGAGTAGACTGTAGTACTGTCAGATGCGTTCAATGTGAAGTTTGTTTTAGAGCCCTCATATACTAGGGTACTAGAATACCAGTGTAGTGAATTTAATTTAAAGTTTCGCATGGAAGCCATTTTATTTTTTAAAAAATTTTGGCAACATTTTCTAAAGTGGTCGCACCAGTGCGACTTGTGGGCCGCCGCTGCAGTTTTATACTGCGCAGTGCGCTCCAATACCACACTCAAACAAACCATTTCAAATGAACGGTCCTCCCTCTCCACACCAGAGCATGTTGCCTGTGATTCTGGATAACTAGGAAAAAGTATTGCAATTGCTGCAGTCTTGCATAAATATTATAAAGTGAGATTACCTGATGCTTTTGTCCCACATCTCGTGCATGGAAAAAGCAGAGCATAGATGACATGGCACCATGTTTCAAAGATTAAGATGCTTGTTTTTTAAAGTGTGGCTGGAGGAGAAGGGAAGCCAACTCAGACTGAACTGATGAGTGCATGTTAGAAAGCACATGTGCATATGCAGTAGGCATACATAGTTGCGGTAGAAAGGGGATACTATAGTCTACTGTATGCAAAAGGTAGGCAATGACTATGTGGTCAATCCATTGTTGGAAACTCACCATGCTATTTTTATCACAAATTAAAACGAAAACGGGTGTGACCAAATCATGTGTTAGTGCGACCAACGGCTGATTGTGCCATTTCTACAAAATTATATACATTTTATAGCGCCTAAAATCTTGCCTACAATGCCTTTTTAATACAGCAATTCAAATATGTGAGCTGTAAATAATTTAGGAAATGCGTTCGATTCACAGGAACTGGGCTATAAAACCTGAATAATTATTAAATAAATAAAAAATATATATCATAGTGTTGGTTCAATTAGTTTTTTAATCCGCGTGTATAGGCCAATTTTATTTTTAATGTATTTGATTCTGGCATGGTTTTGTCCTTTCTGATATAGTTTACAGTCTCTGAATTGCCGTCCTTTTACCTCCGGCTACTATTTTATGACCTGTCCCTATTCTGTTCCTCTGTCAAAGAGGCTGTGCTTTATATTGTAAGAGCATAGCATGCATACTTCTTTCCCTCGCTGATTTACAAGCAGCCAATCAATAGCAATTTCAGTCTGGCATTGACCGTGTCCCTTGTGGGGTCAAAACAACAATGGTCGCAGCCTGTGTCGACATTCAATAACCCATGCTGAACTCCAGTTGCAGTGCGCAGACCCAGACAACTCCTGGCATTTGGGAGGACAAAAGGCATGATCAGCCCTTTTAGTTCAGTCAATCTGTAACATCTGATTAGCCCTGTGTGGATGCCTGCCACCTGACCCTTTTTCTCTTTCAAATTCTGCTTTTTTTTTCTCCCTCGTATCCTTCTGTTATACCGTCATCTTCCCCTTTTCACTCCCATCTGCTGACATATGCTCCACAAACTCTGGACTGGGTAATTACATCAGTGATTTTTAATACCCCAGTTTAAAACGCATGGTGAGTCATCCTTATCTCAACCACGCACACCATATTATACAAATGTGCTGTACAGGCCCCCATGGTGCCCTAGCATGTTTACATGGATTCATGAATTGTTGATTTGCTTCTAACTGTGGACATTTAAGCAGGAAGTTAAATGTCCAATGCACACCAAAACCCAGTGGCAAAATCTGATACTAGGGATACGCTGGTATGAAAGTTTCATGGTTTGTTTATCATGGCTAAATATATCTCAGCAAATTATGGTATTGTTGGCTCTAAAATCTATACAAATGACTTAACTCTGTTATGTTAATGCTAGGAACATTATAAACACATTTGAATAAATGTTTTATATAGTTTAACTCTTTCCTGGCCCTTTAGCGGGTTTTCTCCTACTAGGTGTACTGATTCCCCAAATCGGCGGTTCAGTTCAGACTAGTGCTGTACCAAACGATTATTTTTTTGTCGATGAATCTATCGATTTTTTTTTCGATTAATCGATTATCTCTTCGATTAATCGGATAACTACATTATTGATAATATAGAAATCCAGTCGATGCC
>JAODUH010092676.1:0-14248 GCA_027564835.1 Typhlichthys subterraneus | reverse complement strand
CATGAAGAGAATATGTATAATGTATAATATGTATAATATTTGTATATATTTAGGGAAAGTAAATTCAAAATTAAATTCACTTTTATCAAATTATGATCATGTACTGTTATGTGAGCCGTGGGATTCTTTGTATGAAAGTTTGGTTTGAGATCAAATTGGCACAGACAATATCTGTATCCACGGTACAGTTTAGTATGCGTTTGATAATCTATAGTAAAAATATATGTGATTGTGAGTGGGTTGTAAGCATTCATGAAAATTGTATTTAAATACTAGATTTCTGAATGATAAATGCAGACATATTCAGGCTTTATATTATGATACTACTGTATATCGTGTAGCCTATTAGTTAATCCAGCAGACTGGCTGCTAACGCTTCTTGGCAACCTTTACAACAGGTATTGTATTTAAATCGAACCGATACTGTACGTCAACACATTTCCATTGTCACTTGAGTTCAAGACAAACTGGTTTACCGACTAATTTCAAAATTATTATTTAACAAGCATTTAAAAACGATAACAAACCTGTTTTTCACACTATATAGTATGAGTACATTTTGTACCTCATGTTTATATCCATAAGGTTCGGCAATGTATGATAAGAAGCAGATGAACAAGTCCATCGCAGTTTTTACTTGGACTGTTCCATCCTAACTATATTATCTGCCAAGGTAATGAATAAACATGGGCATAGAAACGCTTATAAAACCTCTCAATGAGAATGTGGCCAGAGAACCAAAACCTGCTACATTTGCTCTACACTTCTTCTTTTATATAGGTAATTCTTTAGACCAGGTCATCATTGTGAAAAACAAGGGGCCTGGCATTGTATTGAATGGTTTACCTCTTTAAATTAAATACCCAGAACATCCTCTTGCGCACAACCAGGCCTGTGCAGTTGAACCCTGCTTTTACAGTAGGTTTACTTTTGTCACCAACAGCTTACCATGTCAGTGTGTTATTGATTTATATATACACGTTTGCCTTAAATTAACCAAGCCACAACAAATAAAGTAAACCCGAGTTTACCCCTATGATTTAAAAGTTCTCGCAAAGCAATCCATCTTTGAATACATTTGAAGCGCTGGGTGAATACATGGGTGGCTATGGTGAGGAAAAACTGTAGCTTTATTGCACTCTGTTCTATCTGTCACGCTGGAGGAACTCTTGATGGACCTGCTCCAGTGCCTGACGATTTGGCAGGGTCCACTGGTGTTTTCCCGCTTGATTATTTTACATTTTACTGGTTCTTTTTGTGTCTTCCCTGAAAATTGCTGCACACTGCGCAGGGCCAATAAGAGATTCTTGTTTTACAGTTGGCCTTCTAAAATAGATGCATTGTGGCTTTTCATTCGAGCCACGGCACTTCACTCCAGACGGCACGGAATTGTGTTGGGAGTGAACGGACGTTAAGTGTATGTGTGCGGGTGGGCCGGCACTCTGTTCTTATGCACTATATATTAAGTCTCCTACCATTACATCTTTGGAAATGTGCCTTTTAACGCCTTATTAAACATTTACTGTGCTCTGTTATGACAGACTGCCTCTTCTAGCTGCCACTTCAGGGCTTTCCCATTAATTTACAGCGAGCAGCTTCCTCCGTTGGAGAGATGGCCTCCGATTTCAGTCACGTCTGTGGCTTCTGCCCAAGTCCATCTCTCTCGGGCAAGGAGCACACATGTATGTGGGTGTGACATGCTCCTCTGGCAGCAGACCGAGACTTTGGTGTGTGTTATGACTGCCTGCTAGGGTTAAAGATGACTTCAACCAGCCAGAGTTTAGTTGGGCTTATGTCAAGCGTGACCACCGGGTCACCCACTGTCCAACGCACGTTTAGTTCTTAGTTAGACAAAATAAAAAAACTGAAACTCATCCAATATCTTTTTTCTTCTTCTTACACACCACATTATATTACATCTTTTTTCCACACAACAGGCCGTTTTTAAGTCTTGTTGAATTACATGAGCCTTTTCTGAATCTCTACACGGCCATGGTTAGTTTTCTACCGATGCTTCACATCTTCACAGCATTTGCTAGCAACCGTACTCAGTGGCACACGGTTTTTGATCTGCGTGGATGGATGGGCGATGATTTAATCGCAGAGCAGGACATTCTCTGCCAAGTGAGATTACCTTCCGTGCGTTGTGATTGGTGGTTTACGTTAGTGCGCTCTCGCCTGGAATGTCTATCTCTTCACTTCTCCAGCGCAGAGGTGCCAATTTGTTGCAACACGCAGGCTGTAGGGGGCAAGTAGAGAACTGCCTGCCCTGTAACGCCCACCCCCAGGTTACGTCAACACATTGCTATCTGGTCTGAATGCGGCTGGGAATCTCTGGGGTGGCTTTGCCAGGTGTCTCACACCAAGTGAGGCGCAACAGAGGAGCTCTCCCGCATCCAGGGGGGAGTTTCTGCCTGCGGGAGGTCGACCAACGGCTGGAGGGCAGGGCAGGAGAGGGAGGGAGTGTCACCGCCCCCCACCCCCACTGCCGTTTACCTGTCCCCACATAGCTTGAGGAGGAGGGGCCTAGATGAGGCGAGGTGGGAGGTCCCCAGCAACCGCGGCAGTGATGCCAATGGCAGCTGTCCTCAGGTGGCTTATGTGTGTGTTTTAAAAAGGGATATATATATATATATATATATATATATATATACACACACACACACACACATCTCAACTGCCGCAATGCGTCCCAAATGCTTGCAGCTTACGGCGCGGCCCTAACAGCAGAGCGGAGTATCGTTCCTGCTATCCATTTACGACCGCAACGCTCATTCATATGCATTGGTTAGTGTGCGTCTGCAGGGGAGGCCTGTGTACAGCATGTTTGCGTGCGCGCGCTGCACTACTGTGTCATGGTGTATGTCGGTGTAGAGTTCAGGGTCGTGTGCTAGATAGCGGGACACCAGAGAGGAATTAGCACGAGGCTAGCGGCGCGAGCAAACTGCACGCATGCGTTTCACAGTTGATCAGCTACAAAACCCTAGGTTAATGATATAATTAACGCAGGAATGCAGCACAATCGAGAATTGCGTTTATTATTTAACAGGCGGAACACACAGCCACATCACATTAGACACACAGGAGGTACGCGATGGCACTAGGAGTTTAGTTTCTCATTCAGCTAGGGCCTGCGTTTGTGCAGCGCTGTCCAAACTGGCTCCAGCGAGAATGTAACACTCTCCCAAACGAGAAAAATGTATGCTTTCAGTTTGACTTTGACGTGCACTTCTGCTTTTATTGGATGACATCATCTGCTGTCAATTTTGTTCACACCGGCAACAACGCTCTCCATATCAACACGATCTTGCACCGTATTTGGGGCGCATTTCAGAGAGTCAGGCTATGTGAAAACCCAGGGTGGTGATGGACTGAGGCCAAAGTCAGCCCCCAGACGATGAGGTCGATTATCGTCTCTCTCTCTCTCTCTCTCTCTTGTCCCTGACCCCAGAACCCCCTCCTGTTCCCCCGCACCGATTTATATCGCATCATTCCGTAGTGCGCCACAGTGTCAGCGGCGTGGCACTATGTGCGTGTGTGTGTGTGTGTGTGTGTGGTGCAGAATGGGAGTTCCAGAGGGAGAGATTAACGGGGGGGGGGGGGGGGTTGCTGGGGAACTGGGCCGTACACGCGATCACATGTTGTGCAATGAGTGAATACATAGCATTCACTCGAGTGGGAGTGGGAGTGCGAGTGTCGTGTTGGTGTGTCATTTATAAGTATGCCCTTTTCAAAGTCTATAGATTCTGCTGGTTATTTCTGTTTGTCCGTGGTCGTCTGTGTGTGTGTTGGGGGTGGAAGGGGTTAGCACGAGCCTGTCTGCTGACCCTTATCTGACACGGGGGGGTTTAGGTGGCCGAACATGACCCTTTGTCTCCCCTGCCTGATGCTGGTCAGCTTAGCTACTAATTCTACACTCGAGTCAAATCACAACGCAGTTGACTTGAATCAGGAAGGGCACTTCAGCCATCCTTTTCCCTGTGCTACTGGGAAAACAAACACATACAGCTATATAGCAAATGAAATGCTGAATGCGTTGAGCTTGAGGTGGGGAGGTATTTCTCATTGCCTGATACACAATGTTATGTTTTGGCCACCTGCAGTACACAGCTAGTGGCCACTGTCATTGTTTTCATGTTGACAGAAATTGACATTCTCAGAAAGAACTCTTTGATTTAATGTTTGCATGTGTGGCATGTTTTATACGCAGAGGTAAAGGTGCTTTTATTGTCACATACTGTAGCGAAATTCGATCTCTGCATTTAACCCATCCCTCAAGGGAGCAGTGGGCAGCCGGGACCGGGGACCACCTCCAGGTAGAGGTCAGTGTCACTGGTCAGATGGCACTTAATGGAGAGAGTTAACCTAACAAGCTGTGTGGATAGTGGGGGAAACCAGACCACCCAGAGGAAACCCATGCACATGTTGCCCAGTTATATTCATCTACAGTACCCTTGCCTGGGTTTTCCCTCTACAATGAGTACTGTGTCAGTCCTTACACCAATAGTACAAAGATGAACCGCTGAACATTTGTTATTGCGATTCTGCATCTTAAGAACGACACATGTGGTACACTGTCCTGTCTTTCCAAGCCTTCCAGAACCCAAATCAATTCCCTTAACTGGCCTTAGAATAAGGGCTTGTTTTTCCTTTTATCACTCAACTATCAATCATGTAACAGATTTGTATTGTTAGAAGCGAACACAAGTGTATTTCCGACAAGTGAATAATTTATTATTGCGCCATCTCTGCTGGAAAACAGGCATCTCATTATTCACTGAAATGAACACGCACTAGCTTACAAACACACAGACGGGCAAAACCACATGTGCAGGCCCGTACGTAGACTGTAACAGTCTTTTGCAAACTGAATCCCTCGCAGAGCATTGTTTGCTCACACATCTGTAGATGCGTGTCCGACGGGTGCGGTGTGTGCGTTCGCATGCACACACGTCACGTGGCACGTCTGCGCTGTACCCGGTAACCCGGCCGTGCCAGTACACCTTGAGGTAGCTCATGAGCTCTAGAATGGGCCACACCAGCGGAACTACGGTAGAGAGCAAGAAAGGAAAGAGTGCAAAGTAGAAAATGGGTAAAGCGTCTGAAAAGCGAGTGTTCCTTCCACCGCGATGCGTGTCAAGACATTATCGTACCCCACCGCCTCGCCCCCTGTCACCATCCCTGCTCTCTTTTGCCATGCACGCCTTTCCCCGCGTTCCCCCGGGCCCAGAGAGAGAGTGCCGAGCAAGGGGAGCGTTATTATGCTTGGCATGGCCGCAGCGAATGGGCCTCAGCTTGGATGGCGACCAGATGATCCATCTCCACGTTGGCTGCCTTACAGCACTGTGCGCGTGTGCGTGCGTGCGCGCGGGCGTGCATGCGAGGGAGCATGTGCGCGCATGTGCGCAACGCACGCACGCACGCACACACGCACACACGCACAGCTAATCTTGTATGTTATGCAAACGATCTGCAGCAGCCTCCTCAGTAGCATGTAAGAGACGTGCATGCGGTAGTTTTATTTATTTTCAAGGCCTTTCTTTATCGTCGTGTTTGGTAGAACGGGTTACATTTGAGATGTAATGAGGATTAATACCTTCTTGGGATTCCACAAGCAGGGTTAAAACGAAGGATGCTTTTAAAGATTTGATAGAATAAAAACAGGATAATAATCCCAATAGGTCCTGTAGGATTTTCTGTGGCATACAAATAATGTCACAGTAGTCTATAAACTGTGTTGTTGCAAAGAGCCCTCATGTGCCTGCCCCTGCTAGTTTGTTTGCCCTCTATGTGCAAATAACACGCGGGCGCGCGCGCACACACACACACACACACACGTTGAATGTAACCACTAGTGATGTCCACAACATAAAAAACATATGGATTTAATTCAGTGGGATGTTTGGCAAAAGCGCTCAGCCTGGTGACACCCCTATGTGGCATCCAGAGACCTCAGCACGCTCTATTTCTCATCCTAGCCATGTTGTAGGCATGACAGCAACACGTTCTTCCACCTATGTCCGACATAACGACTAACCTTGACACTGTGGTCTGGATGATCTGCGTCCTGACTCCTGGCATTACAGAAACACTTGTTTGGGTTTGAAACTCGTATTTCATACTTATTTTAACGATCTAAGCGTGCAGTTTAAAGTGCATGGTGCAAGTGTGTTTAGGGCGTATCTAAATCTATTTGTGCTAGTATAACTACAGGAAAAATGGTCACAGTGCCAGGCGCATGGTTCAAAAGGTGATTCAAAAGCACCGTTACCTATTGCCTTTAAAAGCCAGGTGTGCCTGCACCTCGTGGATTGCTATACTGTATAACTGGATTTGCCAAGTTGTAAGAGAATACTCTGCAGAGGAAACGGCACTGCTTGTTCGTTTGTGACAGCATGCCAACACAGACAATCTACAGAAACAGCAGGATTCCACCAAATGCAAAAGGTTTTATGTACACAAAAGTAATCCTTCACATTGTATTTCACACTTTATTTTGCCTTTTGTGCAGGTAACAAGCAGCTTGTAGGCATGTTGTGCACATCTTGATAATGCGCTACCAATCATGCAGTGCACCTTCAGGTTTGGAATATAATTGTTAATTACCTGTAGTCTGTACTATAGATTACTACATTGGATAGGAGAACATCTATGTAGATTTAGATAAGGCATATTTGGATTATCTTTTTTTTTAAAGACAAATAATGTAGCTTTGGCATGGAGAAAATTATCTGAATGTATAATGACTTCTGGGTGCTTGTTTTTGCACAAAGACAGGCTCCTCAGGCACCCAAGCCAGTGTTACAAACACTGCACTCTGGGCAAACGGTCACTCTTGAGGGTTAAGATTTACACACACACTGTATACACACACAAAATAATTGTAATATCGAGTTCTGCCTCATTCGTCCTTATCTCACAAAGTTTTTTCCCCTCCAAAACTGGGAGAAAAGAAAATCTTCATTGAGTGGAAAATAAGCTTCCTATCATTTTACTATACGTTATATTTTTAATTTGAATTCGCAGAGGATGCAATAGTACTGAAAGAAAATACAGCGCTGGCCTTTCACATTGTTTTTTCAGCTCCCTTTGGAATCATCTTAATTAGCGGAGTCAAATAACTGAGTTATACTCAGTTTATTTTGGTTAATTCCTGATTTAAACAACTGCTCCACCATGTGCCAATGCCACATTTTCAGAGTAGCAAAGGCTGTAAAAGCTTCTGAAGTGTTAGTTTGATGTGGACAATGTTGTGACCAGATGTGTATGACTTGGCTGAGACTCGCATGACCCGCACCCAACCCACTGTACTGTTGCAGGGGAAATGGAGGAGGGGGTGGTTGGGGTGCTGTAACGCACCCTAGTTGCCTGTGGTAGTTGTCTGTGTTCATGGGTAGTTGTCTTGTCTGTGTTCATGGGTAGTTCTCTGTGTTATCTGTGTTCATGGGTAGTTCTCTGTGTTATTTGTGTTCATGGGTAGTTGTCTGTGTTCATGGGTAGTTCTCTGTGTTATCTGTGTTCATGGGTAGTTGTCTTGTCTGTGTTCATGGGTAGTTGTCTTGTCTGCGTTCATGGGTAGTTGTCTTGTCTGTGTTCATGGGTAGTTCTCTGTGTTATCTGTGTTCATGGGTAGTTGTTGTACGCATCAGATTGTCACAGTAATCAATAGTTGAGAAAGGGCATGCAAAAGGCCAGGATTTGGCAGATGCTGAAGCTCCTATTGATTCCTTGACATGCCGCCAATCTGGTTAGATGCTGATCATTGACTTTTCTGTTTATGACGGAATATTTCTATGCTTAAATACTTTTTTTTATTTACTTACACAGTATTTCTCTTGTGTTTCAGATATATTTTGTGATAGAGATTTTTATTTATTAATTCAAAATGTTCTTTTTATTTTTTCCAGTGTTGAATTGCATACAGTAGGTGTTCCTGTGTACATTAATTAATTTTGGAGATTGTTCTCTCATATTGATTCAGTAAAATGTTTATTTATATTTTTAAAAGGATGGAAATTAAATTAATTAATTAATTATATTTATACATTATTCTTAATTTAGACTTTCCTTGTCATTTGTCAAAACACCTAGACACAAAAGCACACCCATACCTTTTGAGCCCTCCAGATGATGGGGTCAGAGGTCGTGTACACAAAAGCAGCAACACTAATCCCCATCATCGCACTAGCTTTGTATGGAGTAACTCTCTCCACAGCAACCGGTTGGTCTTAAACCCAACCTTGCATCTAATTTCCTTGCTAATCCTTATGCTAAGCCAGTTTGCTAGTCCAGCAGGGATACGATACACCGGCACAGACAGAGCGCTGTGTGGAAGCTCTGTTAAACAGGTATGACCTTTATACTGAAGCTTCCTTACCTTGATCAGGGTCATGATTTGCATTTCCGATAAACTTTATGTGTCTGGGACAGTGGGACTCTATGCTGCAATTTGTCCCAATAAAACAATAACACTTATCACAATAAATTACCGGATGGCAACACAACTGATCCAAGAGGGGTTAATTCATTGGCGTATGGAGGATGTAAAGGTAGTATTGAGTTAGGGAAGCTACTGTACAGTACGTAATTCAGTATCTAACAGAAGTTCAATACCTCTCTAAACCTGCTTCTTATACCCAAGCCCCCCCCTCCCCCTCACCCCCCACCCTTCACCAATTGGCACATTGGTGCAGGGTCGGTTAAAAAAGTAATGTAGCTGGCGCTGGCGATGCTCTCTGAAATCTGCACACGTCAAGAGTTTTAATAAATGAAATATGTGCTGTTTATATTGGGGTGTGTGCTTGTGTGTTTGCCTTCGTGCAAGTAACTTAATATGCTGTTTATTTTACATTTGTCTGTGTTATGCTGTGTGTGTATTCTTGTAATCTATCACATCTTGTGAGAAAAAGCCACATACGGGAAACATTACTTAACTTTCCTCTGCCACATCATATATCTGGGATCCCTAGCAATCTGGCAGGTTTGGTGAAGTTCGGCATGAAGTAATTGAAAGTGAAGTGCAATGTGTTGTACTGCAATTTACTCTTTAACAGTGCTACATTGATTGAAATGTATTAAAGCTTTTGTTTATTACCTTTTGGAAAAGGCCAGAGTTCTTTTTTTTTTCTAAAATGTTTTCTTCTGAGTTCAGGACATTCTGAGAACTGATTTCATTCCCCCATTATATTCTACTGTAGAAGCAGACATGAGAGCACACAGTAAACACAGTCATGCCGTTTTCTCACTGCCTAATTGTAATAGTTTTTACATTATTCTACTACTATTATACTATATCTACTATTATCTACTATAATGTACGGTATAGTATAGCATATACAGTATGTGCAGTAATATATAGTACAACATGCGTAGTAGCTGCAAAGAACAGTGGTAAAATGAGCAGTTATAATACAACATACTGTAGTATAACTCTAGCCAAACATATTATTAAATAATTTACAAATAGCGTGTGCTGTACATACATTTTCTTTGATGTTTGTAAAGATAGAATTGTAAATATATATTACGACCATGCACACATGCATTCATGTTAGGATTGTGTTACGGATACTGAAAAGTCCCTTTGATTCCTCTGGCCAGGCCTAAAGTTAGACACCTTGTTTGACTAAAGCATTAGGCCTTTAACCTGGCCTCTCATACCATCATGGCTACCTAACCATCCCCAGTTTTCAATTGGTTCAATTATTCATTATTATAGACATAAAATGACTGCTTCACAAGCCGGGATTTTCACCTCTCCTGAGCCATGACACTTCCTCCTGTGTCTTCTGGGACATGTTTTCCGGAAGCAGTAACCACAAGGATATCATAGCAGAGGGAGGCTAGCAACCCTTCACCTCAGTAGATTGCTAATTTGACACTATGGATTACGGTGCTGTGTGCTGGTTTACATCCCCTTAAAGGAATATGTATCATGGACCTCTCTTTCTGTCCACAGGCTTTCATGATCCGTTTGGATATGAGCTGACATCTGGACGGCGAGGAGACAACCGCGAGACTACAGACTGCCCGGGGTGAGTGCTATTTAAAACGTGCAGCACTCTCTCACAGTGTCTAAGATGACATGCGATTGGTTTGCGCTCATCCCTACGCAATAGTGTCAAAAGGACCGGTGAGGATCTCGATGGTGCCAGACAGGTCCACATTTGTCAGTCAGGTGGGCTATTCCCCCCCCGCACACAGTATCTCTTGTCCACAGGTGCTGGTATGAGGTTATTGAGGGAGGGGACGACCTCTGTGACATTCTTCCTGCTACAGTACACTGGTATTCCCGCAGCTGGTGGGCAATCAGAACAATAGCATTCCAATACGTTGCTATTTAGCTGGAATCTCAGAACCCCTTTTATTTCCATCCAGGCTGTATTGTAACATACAGCCACGGTATTCAGTAGTATAGTGGCAGTTTGCAGGCCTTCCGTGGCAGCAGCAGTAGGGCTGGAATACACGCAGCTTGTCAAGGCCCCCTGTTCCTATCTCAACTACCCCCCCCCCCCCCCCCCCACACACACACACACACTGCTGCTTGTACATCTGTAAGGCATGCGTCCAGCGTCTAACGCTGACAATGTACATGCCAAGAAGTGACTGTGACATTAGCTTCACTTGTCAGTCGAAAAGGGGGTGGTTGGGGGGGGAGTCCTTCTACGTAATGGGACATTATTGTCCCGTTGGTTTGCCTGAGTCGAGATCAAGAGTAAACAAAGTGAACACGCATCTGCTGCATCTGTCAAGAGGAGGAAGGGTTGGGGGGGTTGGGGGGCACCGACACAGAAGCCTCTCTCGTTGCCCATGTGAGAGAGAGGGAGCGGTGCCACTCCTTGGCCATCTGTCACGCTTGGCATTTTGATTGGAGTTGGATCACAGTCACACACAAACACGCACACACGTATACACGGACACACACACACACACGTGTGCACACACACACACTGTGACATCCATGTAGATGGCTAAGGGAGGATCTTCCTAATTGGCTGTTGCTGACTTGGAGCCAGGTTTGCAACACACACACACACACGCAAACATACACTGACACACACACACACACACACATGTAACAGACAGCTGCATATAAAGGCACACTTCTCATGACATGGTATATGCACGTATACTTCACGTATGATGTAATTTAGCAGCCCAAGTCGTGGCTACGTTGCCAGTTTTCCCTCAGCCAAGAACAGAGGGCTCCATATACCGTAGCCTACAGTACATGGGCCACGCACGGACCAGCTGTGGAATGGCTCGGCGCTGTGACGGTGTAACGCACCACCTGGTTGGGTAGTCTCAGGGCAGTCCATCTTCACTTTTATAAATTAAAACAATTTTAAGCCCCCTCCCTTTTTGTGCAAAGGAAAAATGGGTGACATTTAAACTAAAACCATCACAGTCGGAGCAATGTAGTCTTTTTCTGTATGAATGATGTCTAGCTTCTGACATTTGAATAAGCAATTTATTTTGGAAATCAGTAATTTACGCCAACCTGACACATCTTGTACAGTATTAGGCCACGATATAGGGTTCCAGAGTACGGTCAATCTAGCTTTCATCTCACACACTCAATTGCAAATTACACGTTTAGGTACTGGATGCAATAACTGACAGAAGCTGCTTGACAGTAGCAAGATTAATTCTTTGGCAGTTTTATTTAACGATATCGTCATGCTACAGCGTGTTACTGCGTGTTCATGCATGTTGCTGGAAGGCCAGGGACTGATTTTTTTACTGTGAAATGTAAGTGTTTGCAGCTTTACGTTGTCTTTTTATTGCAGTGTAAGATAAACACTTTGTTGATATAATGTTATCTTGCAGTGGCGCAGAGAATGAGTGGGTGGCATTGCATAAAACAAGTGGTTGTATAAAACAAAAGGTGGTTTGCTTCTTTCTAAGTGAAGTGTTTTTATAGCTGTAATTTATTGTTTAATTTATTGTCAGGTTTGTCATATCAGCAGATTTTCTTATACAGATGTTTTGGGTCATAACACACAAGGAAGATGTTTGTGGTGTGATATCAAGATAATGTTTTGAAAATCTCCCCCTCAGGGCTCTGTTTATGTAATAGCTGGGGTTTTGTAGTGCTACAGGGTCCTATAGGGTCAGTTTATGACGATGTTAATACTTTGAAACGGCAGATGTGTCTAGTAAAGAAAACTGAAACAAAAGGTGGCTGTGAGTTCAGAACCGTTTTTGTTTCACATGTTGCACAGCCAAATTGTGCAGAATATAGCAGCATTGGCTTTTGAGTGGGAATAAGCAAGAATGAATAGTATTTCAAAGCACCACCTGGCTGCAGTTATAAAACGGCCAACGTTAAACATGTTGCACGCATCACCGCTGTACTTGGCATGTCTCGAAGTTGTCTTTCTGGCATGGAGCAATTTTTTGGCAACAAAGACAAAGTCAAACATTCAAGAGGCCAAACTACCCATGTGTCACTATCGGTGCAAACACTCCCACTCCACAGCTCACCGTGAGGGGTTTGTTTGTTACACATCCAAAGCTTCACATTTACAGCTACTGGGGTACCAGCGGCTCCGAGCGCTCTTTTGGAATGCCGCAGTTCCACAGAGGCCATTGTGCTAACTAACTGACGCTAACCCAAAGATGTCGGTGTGGAGAACACGTGGCTTTTTCGTCTTTGTTATTTTTGAGGGTCACTCCATGAATTGCACTGCAGTTATCCTTGGAATGCTTTCTAAACTTTTGAAGAAAGCACTGCCTTTGTGCATTTTTATTTTCCTTTCCAAAAGCTCCAGCTCAAGTCAGCGGACGTTACTCTCAATGCCGAAAATCTTAAAAAAAAAAGTTGAAACCTTTAAACATGCCGACAGTAACTCTAACACACGGTAAAAACGAGGAGTCATGTAAAACTTGCAGGGCTGACATTCATTTTAGATCTGCCTGAGACTAAAGGGTAGGCTGCACAGTGTTATCGGCAGACTGCAGAGTTGACAGCCTCTTTTGAAGTGTGTTCCTCACGCTGAGATAAAGCTGTGTTTGATCGCTTGCATGTAACTCTGCATCTTGTTGTGCCAGTGGAAAACACATCAACAGGAGAAATGACACACTACAACATGTTGTTGAGAAGGCCAGTATAACATTCTGTCCGTCAACCCTGTGTTCCCCGTCTTACTGTATGTTTCCCTGTCACTCCCTGCCCTGTGTTTCCCAGTCTCGCTAGTTCCACCTGTGTCTGATTAATCATGCCCCTCGTTGTTGATGTCCAATGGTCTGCCTTCCTCTCTTGTCTACTCGTGCATATTAGCCCTAGTGTTTCCACAGTCTCTTGTCAGGCTTTGTTAAATGTACATGCCGTAGCTCCCTGTGTTCCTAAATCACTGATTAAACCTTTGTCCTCGATTCCTGCCTACGTGTGGTGCGTTCGGGTCCTCACCGACCAGCAGCGTCGCAGCTAGACTGCACATTTCTGCTTGGAGTAGTGCATCTTTCAGATACAGGGCAGGTTTATCTATCCACTCTTGTGCCTGAGTGGTTGGCACATTCAGCACTGGTTTCTGGCTTAGGGGCAGCTGTAAGGATATGGGCTTCAAGTCAAGTTCATGTGGGATAATCATCAAGCAGCTTAACCTCACTTAGCTGTCTGAATGACTGGGGAACTGTGCTGTGTCACTTAGATGGATGTACATTACTGCTGTGAAATATGTTTCATTGTATGTAGGCCTGAGAGTTATCCTCTTGCATATCACAATCATCTGAACCCAATAGTTCAGATGATTCATAATCTTAGCATATTCCTGTGTCCATTAAGGTTTATACACTTAATATGCTGAATAAACCTGTACGAATGTACGGTATTATTTTAGAGTTGGCATGTTTGTTTACTCATTATACATTGTGCCCATGTCTTTATAAGTACACCACAATGCCAACTGAAATATTGTTTGCTAATGCTTTTTACAGTTATATGGGCATGTAATTGCATCGTTTCAGGAATTATTTTATCATGGAGGTTCTACAGGTGTGGTGTCAGCTATAAGACAATGTACAGAAAATATAGATGTAATTATTTTTCCTTACCTTACTGTAACTTAAATAGGTACTGTATAGTTAATAATTTGATCCAGAACATGAATGAAGGGCTACTGTACACCAAGTGTGCTTTTAACTAAACCAAGTGCTGCTATGTGATTATAGTAGTGCTGTACCAAACGATTATTTTTTTTGTCGATTAATCTATCGATTATTTTTTCGATTAATCGATTATCTCTTC
>JAODUH010092666.1:0-14251 GCA_027564835.1 Typhlichthys subterraneus | reverse complement strand
AATATTTATTTGGCATAAAATAAAATGTCGATTTTATTGAAAATCAGTATTATCCCAGGGTAGGCTGTGCCTACCCTGCCTACCCTGACCGCACGTGCCTGGACATCACATATGTAAAGACTGGCTCTGCGAGACTAGTGCATTATGAGTGGCCTGTCAATGTGGCATTGACAGACGCCACAATTGACCAATTGGAAGACATATTTTTTGGTATGGCCTTCTGACCAGCAATATAGTATACAATACAATGACAATGTCATATTGTCAAGATGTAATCACAATGTTGCTTATGACCTCGATTGGTCAGCAAAAAGCAACAATGCTAGATCATGCTGTCACTCATTGAGGTACATATTATTAGTCACTCAGATAGAATACGCAACTCTAGTAAGACAAAGGTCACTCTGTGTACAGTACCTATGCTCTGACCAACTGTGTGTATTGCATTTATAGTTCTGTTTTTTGTTTGTTGCATTCAGCGGACACACATATGTTCTACATACATTTACGGTGTAATTCGTTTCCCATTTATTTTGCATGTTAATATGAATTTGATTCCCATGTTAATGTGAATTGATTCACACGTTAATGTGAATTTGTTTCACTAACTAATCGATTCCCTCATTAAGATAAATGTAGTGCTTCGTTAAATAAAGTGGGAGGAGTTACCTTCTCATCAGAGATGAGTGCTTCTTCCACTTCACTCTCCCCCAGGGTCCCTGTGTCTGCCAGTTTACTGATCAGGTACTTGTGTCGTGCATCCAATGAGGCCCGTCTCTCTTCCTTCATGGCTCGCGCCTGCTTGGCCATCTCTCTCCTCGCCTCATTGGACAGCACCACTGTCCGTCTGCCTGACACCTGCTGATTGGCCAAAGAGTCAAAGAGTGTGTTAAGCATCAGGGTCACGTTCAATCCTGACTAAACGTTGCAAAACGTTTAATTAAATGTAAATGATGGTGCGTTAAACACCCTGTTGTGCTAGGCACAGTTGCAAGGACTTTAGTTGCTCCACGGCGGGATATGCATGCCGCTGCTGATTGGGTAATACCTCTGACACACCCACACAATGAGACTCCCAACTACCACCAACTCATTTGTATGACACCTGTATTCTACCCAGTAATAATACACAGATAACAGTCAGAAGAGACGCATAGTATTTTACTGGGGCACCGCTGGCTTTGATGCTACTTACTGATATGCTGGCTGAAAGGGAGCGTGTAGCCACAGGTGAAGCAGTGCGATTGGTGGCTCCTGGGATCTGGCCTCCGATTCGCCGGTGTCTTCTGCCCACAAACTCCGTGGCTTGAAGCAGAATCCGATCAATCAATTAGTTGATGTTTTACACCATGATTGTAATACTTTATTGAATGTTTTGTTTTACAGTATACATTCTAGCATTCTAATTAGTTCTTCTAGTATAGTATTATGTATACATGTATTCTTTGTAACATTGTAATGAAACATTTGTGTGTATTTTTGTTTATTTATACAATTAAATAGAATGCTAAAATATAGTGTGATTGTGATACATTTGCAGTTATAGCTAAATCTCTCTCTTCATCTCTCCCTGTCTTTACCTCTGCCAAAGGGCAGTGCATTAGGTTTAGTGGAGGTTTCATGACCCTGGTCTTCTTGATTCTTCAGCTCATCATCTAAGATGTGTTCTGGGTCAGATCCTGATCCCTGTTCACCTGCCTGGAGCTCCAGGTCAGTAGGAGAACATGGAGCATCATTCTCACTCATCTGTACAAGACACAAGTCACATACCGGTACATATAATAATAACAGTGTGCATACTATTTAGTTCAAATTTGAGTACACGTTATTAATAATATGCTTAGTACTGAGCAGATTCTGATACTGGAGCAAAGGTGGTTAGTACATCTGGCTAGCACTACTAGAGCTTATACAGCAGTGCATTCATGGTTAGTACTTCTTCAGGAATAGTACATTCTACGTTAGATATTGTGATTGTCATAAGGTCACAAGAAACGAAGCTGGAGCATATTTGATTATATTGCCCCTGCTTGACTATGTTTATGCGCTTGACTGTAACTATGTCGTAACACCTACAACCTCTTGTGTGTCACAGTTGCCCACAGAAATAAGGCCAAATCACGGCTACAATAACATGGAGCAGAGATGGCCTCGCCATAGCTGTGGATCAAGAGGGGCGACACATAGCCACATGTTACTTGGGTGAGGATGTATGAAGTTGAAAGACCCGAAACGCCCAGTGACTAGGTGCCATAGCGGTCTCATACAATACATTGTGTCCTGGCACCATTTGATATTGTCCGTAAAGAATGGTGCACTCTCTTAACATTCACATGCTAACCAAACAGGTCATTATTAAGCATAACATAATGTGTAAAGCTTTTACAATAAAACAAAATAGCCCGCCTAATTGAAGAAAATAAATGTAGCCTAGTTCTCCTGCTAGAGCACATTGTTATGTTCTCCTGTACGGTACCGTACCGGTACATTACAACATCGACAGATATAGTTACCCTTTGTTGTACCTTTGCGTTGTTTTTCTGTCTTCAGAACTCTGATTTTCTCTCTCACATACATTTGTGAATCTGCTCAAACCATGGCTCGGTCAGTCTACCGTACTGGCACATTCACCCTCCTAGGGCATGATGCCTGTGGACAAAGTGTTAGGATTGCCATGGCAATGCTAGGTGAGTGACCTGTAGAGAAAGGATTTGTATGTGGTGACCAGGGTCATAGAAGTAATCTACTTCTATGGCTCTGGTGGTGACTACATTCAAATGTTTTTGTTGTGCTGAGTTTGGAGTTACTCAGCAACTGAAAACAAAATGATCTTACGCGTCAGATCCATCAAAATTGGTCATAAGTAGGTCTACATACTTGCACGATGCTATATTTATGTGAGAGCACCACCTAGTGGCATAATAAAACAAACATTGTTATATCTTTCTCTCCAAAACCAAGGTAGAAAGCAATCTATTCTGCTAACGTTTAGTGGCAGTGCTCCCTAAATGTGGATCAATAGAGTTCGCCAATAAACATGCTGTAGTCCAGAATTATTTAGCCTATTATTTCTTAGCGATATTAATATATCGGTAATAACTTACTGTTATTAAACGACCTAAAAACTTGCAACATTCTTGTTCCATGGATGTCTAATAAAGGTTCTCACAGGGGACCGAAGGACGCAGATCCATGGCGACACGTGAGATACCCAGGGTTGGATTATGGACCGGGCACAATGGGCAGCCTGGGCCCAGGGGCCTCTGACCATTAGGGGCCTAAGGCTAAAATTACTCATCTTTCTCTTACCTCTTTCTTTACAATACGTGTTTTTACCTATGGGTTCGCGCACACTGAATGTGTTTTGTTAATGTATCGCACCATTGTCTGTAAACTCTAGACTGCAGTGTGTAAAAAAAAGGCAGCTGTTTTTGACATGGAACCACCATTATGTGGCACCAACAATCATAGCTTAGCATCTTGATCATGCCCTGTTCTAATAGGTCAAACAACAATTTAAGCTCCTCCATATACACGCAGCCACATTATTCGCTGAGGGTGGGCATTGTAATAATAAAACAGGTGTGCAAGGTACAGATGGCTAGTGAGTGTACATTAGAATTGGTTTAGAGAGCTATTTTGTAAGTTTGTACCAAGTTGCTTTGGGTTGGATAAAACGCCTTGGTAAATGACTTGCAATGCAAATGCGATTTAATATACTTGATATATTAACTATAAAAGCAAATTATGTATTTTATTTTGTACAACATTTACTGTAGGCAATAATAATTTATTAAATTGTATAAATTATGCTGAAAAAAGCTGTTATATTTCAAAAATGAAGATGGTTAAACCAATTAAACTATTATGATAAATGTAATCAAATCCGATGTAGCCTAGTAATGGTTGTAAATCCTGTATGAGTTAACTATATGTGTTTTTAGTCCTGTTCTCTTAAAATTAAATACTTTTTTAAATAACATAATATGTTATAAAACATTTTATATTTTATATACTGTATGTTAAACTAGGAACAAGTGTTGAAAATTAGCATAGCCCTCTGTGCAACATATCAGTTTCAGGCTCGTACTGGAACAATGTTAAATAACATTGTCCCTATATATATATATTAATTTAAGGCATGTCATGGGGGGTATTTGATATACATTTCAAGTATGATTATAACAGTATACAGAAGCACATCATGTTTAGCATAAAGGCATGAGAAATGTCAACCAAAGCCGTTAAAGTTGTCAGATGTCCCATCTAACAGGTGACAAATGTGACATAAGAGTCAGTGAGATGACAATCAACCAAGCAGAGTCTACAGACCCACATATAGTAATTTGAAGTGGTCTAAACAAAAGCAATTAGATCTGAATAAACACAAATCACATTGAGTGGTTTGTTGTGACCAGGATGATCTCGTTAGGATGCTTGTGTTTGGATTCAGAGAACAAGTGGATTTGTGTCTAGTATCATTGATGAGACGCACACAGCACTGCTGCCTGTATATTACAGTACAGAGTTCTAGTGCTCCACCTATATAAATAGACAGTATTGCTCGAATAAAATGTGGCATTATCATGAACAATGTACACTTTACTAGTAAAACTATTTACTACGGTCAGTTCACGTCATTGTCAATATTTTTGTACATAATCTAAAATATATTTGTTCATAAAAAGACAGCAACAGGTGAATAAAGTGTTTGTGTATGCACGTGCGTGGTGCATGCATGTTTCTGTCGGTGTGTCTGTATATCTGGGTCACTTGAAAGCTGATATGAGGCCACACAAATTGACAGTTGCTATGACAACCAAACAGCCTTAATTCCCTCCTCTAATATAACAAGGGGTCAGAGGTTATTATAAAGGTCACCCATCTGTAACAGCATAGAGACAGTGATGACAGAGAGGAAATAATTTAACAGAGAGAGACTTCCGCATTAGATTTTTGGAGGATGAAAGGGGGGGGGCTTTTCACCCATTTTGCAGACCAGAACGTCCCAGCGTTCCATGCTAGTCAATGGGGAGGTACACGGATTTCACCACAATATTGCCCATAATGTATCACTGGGGTTAATGGGTATTTTGAGTATAGTACATTAATTCACAACCTATGATCAATCTGAGGCCACAACAGTATTTCTGCAGCAAACTGTTTTGGGGTAAATTGACATTGTTTCAGGCCATGCCTGGTAGATTTAGCTGTCTGGGCGTTGCCTACGTCAGCCTCCACAGCAAAATGCCTTAGTGATACGCCCACTTAAGAGACCGGAAGCATTCCAGTTTTGCTCCATTGAAATGCATTACAGCTCTCTATCTTTGTATAATTATACAATCTTTGGTGATGATGTCCAGAGAGTGTTCTTCAGCAAACTCAAATCCTATGTGTAAAATTATAAAATTAATGTTAATCGTTCTATTCACAAGATGTGGATTTCAGTCAGAAAAGTTAAATGTTAACACTGCAATCTCAAATGTATATAAATGTGTGCTTGGCAGATTCAGATAATAAAATAATGATTTATGCTACTATACATTCAGTCACCTCTAATCTATAGTAATATCCAGTATTGACTATAGGTTTAGGATAAGACAACACTGTGTGGTGATAACAAATTTATCTAACATTACATATTTTAGAGTTGTTATTTTTTATTTTTGTTAATTCATTCATTCAACTGTTTATTTGGTGTAGGTAATGGGTTTGGTATTACTAATATGGCCATGGTTTAATTATCTTATGGAATTAGCCAGAAAGTAGCTAAGAAAAAAAATGGTATGCAGTCCAGTAATAAATGTGTATTTAATAGTATTTAAATCCTCGGTTTAACCAAAAATAATGCAAATGTTTATATATAAATAATTTCTGTGAGATACATTATAGAAGGGTTAGGCCATATTGCCCACCTCAATAGGCCTACAGAAAGGTTTTTACTTGAGGATAAAATACTACTGGAACAAATACTGAACATAAACTGACATGTTTGGTTTGGAAGTGATCACTTTTCACTATACTGACTTTTAGTGCAGTATGTAGACTAAAATACAGATTGTCTATGCTGTAAACCGTCTACCTCGTATCCTGACAGATAGCAGAACAGTTTTACTGTTGTTTTAATCCTTAGCCATATTGTTGTGATATTGATTACTTTAACCCTTTCTCTATGGTTATCTCTCTCTCTCTTTCTTCCTCTCTCTTTCTCTCTGTCTCTCTCTTTCTCTCTCTGTCTCTCTCTTTCTTCCCCCTTTGCAAAGAGGAGGGAGAGAGGAGGGGACAGAAAGAGGAGGAGATACAGGAAAAAGTGAATCAATGATACATATTAACACTACTGGTGAGAGAGATGCACCAGAAGACTGTTGATTAGAATATTGATCGTGTGGAGCACTGGAAGACACAGGAAAGGGTAAGGTGTGTGTGTGTGTGTGTGTGTGTGTGTGTGTGTGTGTTTGTGTGCGTGCATGTGTGTGTGTGTGTGTGTGTGTGTGTGGTTGTGTGTGCTTACGTCCATATGTGTGTGTGCGCTGTATTTTTATGAGACCAGCAAGGTCAGTTCATTTTTCAGTGTTTTGTCTACACTGTTATCTACAGTATGTGATGCTAGCCATAGTAGCCTCGCCACTAATGCTTTTAAATTGTAGTAGCATTGTTATATCATAGAAATATTACGGCAGTGTTATCGTCATTATTGGCACGATGTTGTGTATTTGTTATTTTATGTTATATATTGTTAGGCACAAGTCAATCTGGGGAGACTTCCACTGAAACTGTTTGAAAGGGGCAGGCACCTTCAAACCAAACTTGGTTGATTGTCAGTCATTCTTCTGTCATTGTTGTTCAAGTAGTTTTCTCTTTTGGTCAGTTGACTTGCTACTTGTTCTCAGTCGCAGCGATGTCATGCCTATCCATTCGTGGTGAAGTCAGACTTAAGGCTGCTTATAAGGCTTACTAAACCTAGTAATATTTCGGCTAATTCCAGTCAGTTTTTGAGTATGAGATTTAATTAAAATGCTGAAAGTGCCCACACACACACACACACACGCACACAGACGCACACACACGCACACACACATAAACAAATACACACATTCTCTGCGCCATTGGTCTGATTCTACTGGTTACATCAATTAATTTTCTGTTAGAACAGCTGTTCAGATGTGCAGTGAACCTTTCTCTACACACAGACAATGTTCACTTGACTTGATTCCATACTGTTGAGATTTACAATGTGTGTGTGTGTGCGTGCGTGTGCATATGTGTGTGTCCGTGTGTGACAGACAGGTTGGTATAGCAGATCAGGCAGACAGACAGGTAGTGTATGGTTTCGTTTGTTCAGCAGATTCAGATTAACTAGGTCACCTCTAAAACAGCTGATCTCCATGTTTACCCACTAGCGATCCCTTCATGCACTATGGCAGAGGAGCCTGCCCTTCCTCATATAACCCCATCATATATACTGGTTTCTAATACTAGGGGCTTAGACCCAAGAGAGGTCTCAATATGAATATATTAGGTCCACACAGGATTAGCCTATTGGGGTAAATTAGCATATACTGCATGGACAGCATGTCATCAAATTGGGGAGCTTCTAATCTATTTCATTATGCCTATCTTCTCTGAGCATGTGAGGTTCTGGTTTAATTTTGTTTTCATTTTTTACCAATCTAGTTTTCTATATTCTAAATTACATTTAAATGTAGTCTATCCATACATTTTTAAACAGGGATTTTGCAAAAACTCCATCTTTGGTGATCATATACACTCTACGCGTGTGGATGAAAATGCCAAACTGCAAAGAAAAAGTTAAATAGCCATGTACGTGTGGATCTAGAATCTATGCATTAGATTCTAGTCTATCATTAGTAGTTTAGTAGTGTGTATGCACTGATTAGGTTTCATTAGCTTGACAGTTAACAGTGTCTCATTGAGCACCTTTATACTCGGTTTGAATTCTGTTTATTTGTGAGGTACTGTTTGATACAGTATACCAAGTCTGTATTTCTTGTGTTATTTGGAATATCGTTGGCCTAGATAGCGGGCTGAGGAGATATATTGTGAATTTGACAAAACGTGTATTAGATTACTATTATATCTTTTAATATTTCTGGCAATGTCTGTTAGTCAGATAGTATACGATATGAACTGCATATTGATTAATTGTTGTAAGAGTATATTTATTTGTAATTTGCTACCTAGTACTACATGATAATGGCAGAGGTAAAAAAAAAAAACGGATGAAAATGTTGATGTGTTCTGCTTGTCATCATTCATGCATGTGGGTTACTACACAAACACATATGGTTTAGTTTTTAATGCCATCATAATGCCATAATGAATGTGCTCTCTCTCTCTCTCTCTCTCTCTCTCTCTCTCTCTCTCTCTCTCTCTCTCTCGCTGCAGGACATTCATTTGTTCAATATGCATTTCCAGGAAGGGGACACAATCGAGACAGTCCAGAACCCCCAAAACAAGGTTTCATATCGTATTATGCTATATACTGTATATAAACTATATATTATTTCTAGAAAGGTACTCTTCCTTGATTGTGATATACTCCATAGAATCTCAAATAATCTCCTCTCCATGTCTCTGTTCATGTTTTGAAACACAAAGTGTCTGTAGGGGAGGGGTGGAGAGGGATGCAAGTTACACTCTGGTTAGTCTCAGCCTCTTCTGCCATTACTACGTCCATAAAACTATATAAGGACTACGTCACATAGGCAACTCTGTGCTGAGCGTGTCATACATGTAGCCCTGTAAACTCGACACGGGACTCTGACTTTCAGGAGGGGATTCTGTCGATTTCTATTGGCTGTTAGAATTGTCGCTGACAAGAAGCCATAGGCCTACTGTATGTATCTGTAATTTTCTAGTGTGACGCTAGTGCGCTGCTTTATTTACTAATTTAACATAAAACAAATCTTTAAGCAGTAAGCGTAACCTACACATATTACAGATTCACAACACCTGAATGCAGCCAGAGTCCTGTTGTTTAGTTTAACAATGAGTTCCTTATTGTTAAGTTTAATGTCTGACATGGTCATTACAGTAAGTTACGTAGTTGGACGTTGATGTCAGTCTACATACCTTGCTTGTCAAGTAGGCGGGTACTGACGCAGTTAGCCACCGCTGTGTCCTAGACTTTATGTATGTAAAGGCTGGCTCTGGGAGACTAATCTATGGTGTGGGAGGTTGTGCTTTTCAAACCATATGGTTTTGTGACACTGGGTAATCCCCGACAGATTGTACCAATTGTTGTAACAGCACATAACATGCAGTCAATTCAATGTGTGTGTGTGTGTGTGTGTGTGTGTGTGTGCTCTCTGTGGCTATAGAATGACCACAATGCAGGGTAGTGTATTATGGCGGGTTGTGCAGTGATGATGTCAACGCATGGTGATTAGACGCATGTTAATGATGTCACACCCAGAGGAGCGTGCTGTCCTAGCTGAGTCAGCTATATTTAATCATATTAACTCACCGTCAACACACACAGTCAGTGTGTGTGTGTCTGTGTGTATGTGTGAGTCAGTGTTTGTGTATGAGTTTGTAGTATTGGCACACCACAGAGGATCTCACAGGTCCTTCGAACCCAAAGCAGGGAGCACAACATTTTCTCCTCTCCTCCTCTCCTTTTCTCTCCTCTCCTCTCCTCTCCTCTCCTCTCCTCTCCTCTCCATAATATTATCATATTCATAATTAATACTACTGTAGGTGATAGTTGACCTGGTGACAGAGTTGCTAGGTGACAGTAATTGTTTCTCTGTGCCGGTTACGTTCAGCTGTATCTCTCCTCCAGGCTGGGCTCCAGGCAGGGCTTCTCTCTCGCTCCGTTAGCCCCAGCAGGATGCTTCTCCATCGGGCATCATGTAGCGGCCTGCCTCCCAGCCACAAACAAGCGCCGGGCAAATCCACTACAAGCAAGCTGAACTCTTGGTCCCCTACATCTGCCTTCTCCCTGACGCCCCCGAACAACACCCCCGCCAAGACCCCACGGAGGTCATCTTACTCAGTACACCAGCTCCAGTCTCTACAGGGTTCACACGCATGTTTATTTAGCCCATGACATAACAGACAAACCCCGCTCCTTCTCCTCTCTTACAGGTTAAGTTTCTCAGGTATCTTCAGACCAACCTCCAGGGAATGTAACCACCAAACGTTGCCTGTCAGCATCAAGCTGTTCGTGCGGAGCCGGAGGGAAAAGGCCAGAGGTGTCTGTATATTGTTTCATTGTAGTGTTTGTGCAGATGGTGCCACCTATTGGCCACCTGGTAGAAGCATATACTTCTATGGGTAGAAATTAGTGGAAACTGAACAACCAGCTAAATTCACTTATTGACTAATTGTGACCTACACACACACACACACACACACACACACACACAGTAACCCTCCTCAGATATGTATAATTAATGTGGCATTTTTGTCAGAACATTCCTGCCTGTCTGTCTGCCTCTGTCTATCTGTTCATTCCTAAAATATCCATAATATCAACATTAATCCTTTAACTAAAGAGTCGGATAGAGAGAGAGAGGAGTGGTTGGTGTTGGAAGGGAGCCACACACACACAGTTAGCGGTGGCATTCTGCAGGGCAGAGAAATAATGAGAGAGAGAGAGAGAGAGAGAGAGAGAGAGAGAGAGAGAGGGAGAGAGAGAGGAGAAGGGGGGGCAATCCAGAAGTCAGTGTTTTAGAGACTCCAGTTTGAATCCAACTGTCTGTCTCTGTCCGTTCTGCGAACATTTCACCTGTGGAGCCACTTCATGGACATTACTATTTCTGCTTCATGAGGATTTTAACAAGGAGAATTGTTCTTGAATTTGTCATTTGACTTTATTTGAATTTATCAGGCTTTTTATTGGACTCTGGACTCATTTAGGGTTTGTAATAGATATCTAGTAACTCTGTCTTCTTTAGAAAATCGGTTTTATATTGTGACTTGCTTAAATACTGTTCTCTGATAAAGCACATGTTGACAGCTAGAGGGCGCTGGCTTCTGCCCTTCTACAGTTATGAACTTGGCTTCTTGATAAACGCACTGAAATCAGTCAATGTCTTAAGTTAACTGCTTACTAAGTTATTCTTATCTCATCGTCAGGCCTTTTGGTTGCTTTTAATAATACCCGTTATTGCGTTAACGCCGAGTTAAATAATAATTTCTACCGAGTTTGTCAGGTCAATATATTCATCATGAAGCGTCTGGGCCTAATGGTTCTGAGGAGGTGGAGAGAGCCGGACAGGCTGAAGAACAGGAGGAGCAGTGAACCCTCCAGGGGACAGGAGGAGGAGGACGAGAGACAGACAGAAAGGACGAAGCGAGAGACAGACAGGTGGAGAGACAGACACAGGAGGACGTCTGCGGTGGTGGAGGAGCAAGAGAAGAAGCAGAGGAGGAGAGACGTTAGACGGAGGAGAAAGTCGGAACCTGTCGTCGTCACTCGGTGGGAGCAGACCGAGAGGGAGAGCGAGAAAGGCGGGAGAGCGAGACAGGCTGGCAGCCGCGTAGAGAGGGAGACGGGAGAGGAGGGCGAGAAGAAAGAATTTCTTCTGGCTGAGACAGACATACAGACAGGCAGACAGGAGAGACGCAGAGGTGGACAGGAGAGACAGACACACAGACAAACAGGCTTGAAGAAAGATGAAGACAGGGGCATGTACCGACGAAGGTCTGAACCCATCGGCATTCTGGGTAATGATGATGAAGCCCAACAATACAAAGATAACAATAAATACAACACAAAGTAGAATCAGGTATCAAGTGTACATCTAATACTAGTAGTAGTACCACTGCTACTATTACTAGTTCTAGGCTGCTAATATTAATACACTTGGGAGGTAATATACTATATAAACCAATACATGTACCTGGATGGTTTTGCTTTTTGAGACACCCCTAGCAAATCTAGAACTCACAAAGAACGCTGGGGGTAATTATAGGATGGAATCAGTTCTGCGTCATTCTACCACGAAGTATGTGTTTATCTCAGATAAGTACTCTGAAATCAGAGGGCTGTGACTCGTTAGGGTGCTGTTAGCTCGCTCAACTTTAACTCTCCTTTAACTATTGTGTGTAAACATTTGATAGTTCCTGTACCGTGCTTGCTTTCCTTGTCATTCTATAATCCTTCCATCTTCTTGTATTTCCCTGTCACTCCTCTATAATCTCGCTTAATCTTCCTGTATTTCCCTGTCACTCCTGTCACACCGAGTGTTGGTTTGCACATATATTTGTGTGGAAATATTGGGGTGATCATTATTGTGTGTATTGAAAACAGGTAGAAGAATGTAATTTAGCCTGGGCGAGTCAATGGAAAGGCCTTGTGAGCATTCAGGCATGTGTTCTTATGAGGCAGAGAGAGCAAGAGAGAGAGAGAGAATGAGAGGGAGAGTGATTCACATTTTAATCTGTTAAGTACCTGTCTTTTTAGGTTCCGTCAGTTTGCAGACACTATCTCACTCCTACGAACTCAAACACTGATGCACGCATGCACGCACACACAAGGAGTTTCTAGTTACAGCTGTGTGTGGTCTGTTTAGTACTGTTATGTTTGTCAGTGTGTGTGTCTGTGTGTGCCTGTTAATGGTCTATGTTTTTTTTCAGTGATGCCAAAGTCTCTCTCTCTCTCTCTCTCTCTCTCTCTCTCTCGTTTATCCGTGTGCCTTAGTGTGAAAATCTTCATTCTGGTTGCGGTTATCACAATCTCCTGTAGAGGGCGACCTTGTGACGTGGTGGGCGTGTCACATTGTTATTATAGTTCTATGGTCACATGTCATTATTATTATTGTTAAATGTAAATGGTCTGTTTTTCTCTCTCATCTTCTCCAGTCAACAGTGTATCCTCTCCTCATTCGGCCTCCCCTGTACCTCCCTCCGTTGCTCCACGCAGTGAGGCGAGGGGTGTATTTCAGCTGGAGCAGTATGACAGTGAGCCCCGGCGCCCCAATGCCCGGAGGCTTCGCTCATACTCCTCTCCTCCCAACCCGGGCCAGTTCCTGTTACTGGCCTCTCGCAGAGCACCTCCTCACCCGCTCGCCGCTCCTTGCCTCCCCTCGACTGCTGGGAGAGAGGTGAGTAGGCTATCTTGCAGGCTGCAAGAGGCTATCTTGCAGGCTGCAAGGTAGCCTCCGATCATCCGATACGCGGTACTGACTTGAATCTGGTTTAAGATCAGTTAATAGGCAAATGCCGCCTGAAACGAAAGCCAAACTGGCAACTCAGTGTCAAAGCTTACCAAATACTTAAAGTATTACTATTCAACTAATTACCATACTATTACAAACTAGCCTACCGGTACTGATATTGAATGATAAAAATAGCGGGGGAGAGAAAGACCGTACGCTTGTAGCATAATGAAAAGAGCTGGAATGTTCAATTTTCCCTCGAATGGGGGTATTTTGTATAAAACGCACACAAAAAACCAGTCGCATCAATTATTCCATCCATACAGCTAGCCAGCGAAATAGCTACCACCAGGTCAACCAGACAGACAGACAGACAGACAGGCAGACATATGACGTGCTCGGTTTAACGAGGTCCCAACTTCGGCTGCATTCGGGAAATGCGGGCCGGGCACGCTTGGAGGTAACCGATCTAAAGTGGCGGACAATAATCTACCGGTACCGGCAAACCAAGACAACATGCTCCGGTAACGAGCACCAACGCCTTCGGACAGTAGGGAGGCGCGCCACAGCGACTGTTTCCTTTTTTTCTGGGTCACGGCGAGTGTCGTGGTAGGTGGCGCCAAGCGGAAAACATAAATTAATTGCATGCGATTTCTCTCCTTCAGTAATATCTGTTATTTGCGTTTCTGTGTTTTACATAGTTGTATGTGATTGTATGTGGTGTCAGAGAGATACATTCGGCCTGTGGGCCGAACATTTGCGATAAATTACGTTAATATGATGGTTACGCTTCAGGTAAGATAGGGATGACAGTGGGAGGTGTGGCAAGGATAATTTTTTATGGTAGTCCTACTTTGATTGTGTATGCGTTTGTCTCCGTTCATACTGTAGGTGCAGCCTGTTTCAGAAAACATGTTGGAGAGACAGGACCAAGAAACACACGGTGGTGGTAAGCGGCATGCGTGCACACTCAATTAGCCTGTTAACTTGTCATCTCTCACAATTACAGTAAGTGCTGATTTAAATGTACCGTATAGTAGCTTTTAAGTCAAATCAAGTCAAGTCAATTTTATTTATATAGCCCTTAATCACATTGCAGTCTCAAAGGGCTTTACAACCTACAT
>JAODUH010092655.1:0-14252 GCA_027564835.1 Typhlichthys subterraneus | reverse complement strand
CCACACACACACACACCACCACTCCACCCCGCCTCTCCTCTCTCCTCCTCCCTTCCATACCTCTCCCCCACCCTCTCTCCATTCCCCCAGGGCCGGAGAGACGCTTTGATAAGGGGAAGGTGGGATGGGGGTTGGGGAGGTGGTGGTGGTGTTAGGAGACAACAGGAACATTTCCATTTATATCTCCTCCCCACTGCCGTCTTTTATCCACATGAGACAGCCCTGCACGTCAACGTCTTTAGTGTGTGCATTTCACATGCTGTGTAACCACTACAGACACGTTTGAGGGAGAAGAGGAGGTGGTGGAGGAGATGGATCAGTATTCGCCCGGGCCCATCCATCGTTGACATTTATTTTTCCTTCTTCCGTTGCTTTTTGGAGAGGGTGACTTCAGCAGAACGGACACGCTCCCTTTTCCGGAGTCAAAATGCAGCTTTCTGTCCAGTGTAATGAGTGTCACACAAATGCACCTCAAACTCTCCACTGCATCGCTGCCAGTTTGTGAGTATGTCCTCACAGACCGCAGGTACAAGGAGAAGCAAAGTCACTGGAAATAATAATGTTGAGGTGTTTCAGGCAGTCTTGTCCCCTGACGGCCTGTTTAAACAGCCGCCGTGTATAGGCACAATCATCGTACTGCCAATAAAGAGTTGAGTATTTGGAAATCTCTATTGCAGCACTGGTGTTGATTGAGGTGCTGCTTCCATAGCTAGAGGCTATACAGTCACTGTCATAAATCAGTCTTCCTGTGAGAGTGTGTGTGTGTGTGTCTTGTTATCATCATGACTAGTGACTGGCAGGTCCTGTCTCCCTGTGTCTCTTGAGATTTGTGAGCTGCCGTGGTCAATGTTAAGGGTGGACTTAAGATATGGTACACAGCTTTCTCTGTGATGTCTCAGGAGAACTATTTGCCCCCGAACGACACAAAAACAACTCCCAGCATCTTGCAATGATAGACTATGACGGACGTGAATGTATGACTGTCTGTGTCTGTGTGTATACACTATTGGCGATGCCAAGATATGCTGACAGATAGAGAGAGAGACAGAGAGAGAGAGGGAGAGAGAGAGAGAGAGAGAGAGAGAGAGAGAGGGGGGGGTGGGGGGAGGAAAACCAAACGAAAAACAATTATATGCAGTAAGTTAAATGTACAGAATCCTTTAAGACTGTAATGTGATGAAGGGCTATTTAAATGAACTTGACTTGACATATAGGCCTATGGCATCTTGTAAACTTAGACAAACTGACTCATTACAAAAACAGAGAGCAGTTGAAGTACATGTTTACTGCCTGCTTGAATGACTATGCTAGGAGTAGGCTATATTATATTATATATTAAAATAATGTATTTGAATAAACATAGAGCATGGGGCAAAACATTATGCATGTCCCACTATCATGTCTTAATTCATATGTACGGGACCTACAACAATCTCAAATAGCTTCTCTTGGGCGATTTATCATTGTGCACATTAAAAGAAAAGGTTGACAATTATTTTTCATTGCCGCTGCACTTCTTGTACTGTATGCCAAGGCAAGGCACGCATGGAGTCGGTGCATCACACACCCACCGTATCATACGCCCTCATCCCCTCCCTTTCTTCCCTCACAAGGAGATGGGGGGGGGAAGTTCCCTTGTCTGCTGTGCCGTAGTGTGCAGTGCAGTCAAATGCGAAACTGCTCAATTTCATATTTCTGTTTGGGACAGCTTGGAAGAGGACTTCGAGGGAATACGAAAATCCCAATAAGGAATATCTGACCGCGCCAACTGCTATAACCACCAGGTCTAAATATAATAGCCGTTGATTTGTTGACTTACTCGTGATTACTTTATCAGATTGATGTCACCAAACTAGCGGGGAGCTCCAGTTTTAGGACAGCGGCTGGACGCGGACTGTTCCCTCGGATCGACAACAAATTCAAAGACGGTCCAAGATAAAAGTGACAACAGTCTGCCTTCAGAATGAACAACAACAAGACCGAGAAGGAGAACGAACCAAATGAATTCACCAACCACGAAGAAGAGGTATGCTGTCACTATACATTCACTCTTGAGCTATGATTTTATAATTGGGTGGGATATTGAAATAGCATTTGATATTAGCATTTTAAAAGTCGTAATTTTATTTCCCGTTTGAAAGAGTTCGCCAATTCGTTTAGTGTCTTATTACATTTACATGATATGCTACTCTAACTTTTAGTCTAGTAGAATAGGTGACTGCCACAGGGCCTGTAATATTCAAATTCACCTGCATTTTACATAGCCTATCTATAGGCTAAGGCTACTGTAGTCATACTGTATGAAAACATCACAGACAGAGAAGATGTAGAGAAGAAATCATCTGATACTTTATTCTCTAATAGCCACCGTGGTTTACATTGAATCTGATGTTCAAAGAAATGCTGAACATTGCAACATTTAGGCAACATTTCAGAGTTGACTCGATTATCTTAGAATGCTATTGTTTCTGGATGAAACAATGTGCAATTTATGTGCGCAGCTTTCCCACCCCCCTTTTCCTCCGTAAATATTATACTGGTTGCGCAACCTGTATCCACTTTTTTTAATATCATTCTCTTGGTAAATGCGTTTGTAGTGGTGTTCTTTGCATGGGATAGTTTATTTTGGCTCTGAAATATCTCTGTTCTAATGACAGACTTGTTATTACAAAGATGCAACACTTTAACAGCCAACCAAGGGATGTAAGAAAGGTATCAGATTATATCAGTTATATCTCTTGGCTTGATTTGATTAAAGCCCAGCTATTAGTCACATTGTAACCAAATAGCCAAACATTCCACCCTGATGTAATTCCATGTTTGACGGTTTCTATGGTCACAGACCATTTAACAGCAAACATGAATGTGTTTTTGGCCCTTACATAGAATCTGATAAAAAGCTAATCCCACATTGTAAGGAACGCTGTTTGATGCACATTTAACTATTGCCCCAGGTATAAGGGGGGTGTTTTCCAGTAATGTTGGTAAATGTTTAAAAGCTAGAAGGGCAGGTGAATGTAATGATTGTGAAATTGTCTGGATGTTGCAGAATACAATATTAACTGAAACTAGACAAAACTGCTGCATACTCTAGAAATGATCTATGATCTACACATTGGGAGGATCAAGTTAGGTAGAGTATGTGATCAATGCCCACATACATGCACACAGCAACTTCACGTGAGCACATACAATATAGCATGCACTGATACAACACACTCACACACGCACACGCACACGCACACACACACACACACACACACACACACACACACGGACCCATTGTAGAAAATACAAATATCAGACCAATGAGTGGTAAAGTATAGGTTATTAGAAAAAGAGGACTTCCCTACATTAGAATATCTAATGAATGGAAATCTACACTGTATTGCGTATTTATGCTAAAAATAAGGTTCTTTCAAAGAAGAACTTGTTTATGACCCTTTTCCACCATTTGCCATGGTGGACTTTATCAGTTTGGTATTTTAAGTATTTTATCGTTTATAGACTGTCATGTTGATCTTAACAGGTTGACATATTTGTGTTCATTTTCCCAGTACAGCAAAAATAAAATTCAGCATTTAAATTGTATATAGCTTTATGTCTAACTACTCTATCGTGAATCATTACCTTAAGAAAGCCAAAGTTTAACAGCCTATTTGGCATGACTCTCATGCATAACAATAGCAGTAGTTAGCTCTGTGCCATGTAGTACAGGACTCAATGGATCACTAATTTGTAATAGCCCTTTAGCAAGGTCTGGTTCTCATGCTTACTTCAGCGCTCATCTTGACAACTTTCTGCCAAACATGGTCCTGTTGCAGACAAGGTATCAGCCCCCAAATGTCAACCATAGCTAATCCAGTGAGGCGGATTGATAAGTCAGTACTCTGGATGCTGTCAAAAGCTGTGGCACTCGTTAGCGTTAGCAACTGGAGCAGTGTCGTATGTGGACATACCTTCAGTTAGATAGTGAGTGTGAATGATACGTTTCAGCCATCTGTTTTCCAGGCCTTGTATGGGCAAGGAACCTTAAGTGGCTCTTTGAGAATGCATCTCAACGGGAAACGATTACATTTATAGAAACAGAAGATTTGAAAGAGATGGAAAGAGACATTGCAGTCTGTAAATGTTTTGCTCACCTCTCGGGTTGAAAGTGATGCTAAACCAACAAATGAACAGTAGGGCAACATAAAGTAATGCTACATTATAGTTTTGCTTAGATTAGCTTTGAAGAATGACCACTCACTAAAGGCTGCTGCTCTTAATTTTTAATTTTAATTAAGATTCCTGGCATGTTATAGATTTACTGAATAATAATACAACAATTAGAGACAGGGCATGGGAGGGAAATGGGGATTTCACCAAGGGCGTGCTAAGGACACAATCCTTGGTTTCATATGCTGTTATCTTGATATAGACAGCTATGACTACATTTTAAACTAATGTTTGCTACAACCGGCGAGTAAGTCTTTTACTATCTATCATTGTCGAGATAAAGTACACGCCTGTATCTACTAGTTCTGCTCAATGTGGAGTCAAGCCTTCAAAGATATTAAGACATATGTTGATTTTAGATCGTAAACATGTAAGTGGTTCTTTACAATTGCCTGGGGAGAAAGAGAATATCACTCCAGCAGAGTTCAACAGATGCGATGGCATCTCTTCGGGGAGTAATTGGATTGTGCTCGGCCTGCTTGGGGTATCTCTCCTCGCTCCTCTTCAAATGGCCGGTCATGTGGTCCACCGTGACCTTTCCCACGAAGCCATGCTCTGCTGTGTTGTGTGGGGTATACAGGGACGCGCATGTGTGGAGGAAAAGGGCAGGCCAATACATAAACTCCCTGTGACATGCAATATTATCAGAGGGGGATATACTGTACAAGCTTGAGGAAGGCTAGCTATGATAGGGCACAGCTGAATGCGTACACAGAGTCTAACAGACGAATACATACACATAGACAGACATAAACAGACATGCACGCGCACAGTAGGATGTTGATCTTACACAGATCTGGAAAATGTTAAGAGACCACTGCAGCAGTTTCTGTAGTTTGTCTATTTCAATATTTTTTATAATTTACATTTAATGTATGCATTTTTTTAATATTATGGATTTTTTTTATTACCAGCATTTTAAGAAACATTATTCCAGAACTGTCTACAGTGAAGTGCACAAAGACTAACTTTTTACATACTGATGTAGACCCATCCATCCACCTGTCTCTCACACACACACACACACACACACACACACACACGCACACGCACGCGCACACGCGCACACATACAAAGACACAGAAAAAGTGTTTAATCTTCCAGCTGATAGGCTGGAGTGTATTTATAAACACTCTGGAGAATTGACATCTTATCTTAGCTATTTGTCAGCTGTGTGACGAGAGGTATTTCAAAAGACAACAAGGCTTAGCGTCAGAAACGGCTGCTATAGGGACGTGCTAAAGTGATGTGAGGAGGAGAGATTAAAAAAAGGCCTCATCAGATCTAAAAATACATATAAAAGAAAATAAATAGTTGGAGTTCTGTTTTTGAGAGGGTGAGATTGATTCCCATTATGCTTGGGCTTTTATGTGACACGCTAGTTGAGCGCCTGGGTGTTTAGCCCAGACGGTCAGCCATCTTGGCTTACGTTGTCATACTGTATTTATGTGATGGCTTTGTCACCTGCAGTTAATATTGCTTACTCACATGCTATAATTATCCATTATACAATAAAACCTCTTTGTCTCTTTATCTGTAAGACAGATACCACAGGCAAAAAAATTGCAATTTTGTATCCAACTGTCAATTTTAAGATTTTCTGATATTTTACATCATTCAATACATTCCTAACATCAACAAAACAATGTATAGTCTTTTTTATTTTTTCTAACTTTATCCCAACTCTGATGGGTGAATTTTAATTCTGATATGAGAATAAATAAATAAAAAACATAAAATCCTTTTAGGGTGTGGTGTCTCGGCTTATCTCTGTTTAACTTCAAATCCTTTTCAGGTTAATGTCCTGACTTGAAATATATACTTTCTTAATTTTCTTGATTTTTTTTCTCTTTCCGCCTTCTCTTTCTAGTTTGTAAATCTTTATCTCCTTTCCCCTGGGTTTTCCCGCTTTTCTTTGTCACTCTCAGCCTCTCTTCCTTGCTCTCTTTATCGCACGCTCTGTTTCCTCCCTACTTTAAACTCCAGCCTCTCTACTAATTTGTCACTCATTTCCCCACTTCCTCTGACTACTTCTTTCTGTTTGTGGTTCCACCAGTAAACTCTATTTGCCCATAATGTCATATGTATTAGGCACAACCCTGAAGTTGAAACAAGTTGTTTATGGAAGAACCATAAACACAGGAACCAACTACTGTAGGCAGATTTGTTAGGCAGTGTTCATGCATAAAGCCAAGCGAATGTTAACTGGCCAGAAGTAACCCAGGTCAAACCCACTCAATGTTATATTTTAGAAAGGCACGGAGTTCACTTAATTACTATTGCTAACCGGAGCTACTCTTAAAAGCTTTGCAGTTTTTGATGGCAGTCTATGTTCAAAGTAAAACACACTGATAAGTAATTAGAGTTAAAAACAATTTACCAAAAAAAACATTGTTTCCGAGGAACAAATATTCTCTCAAAATATTATTAGAATGAAACTAGTTTTCACAGAATTGGCCAAATGGGCAGCTTCATCGTGTAACGGGCACATGCATGTTAGCATTAGTGGAGCGTGCTTTCATTTCGCTACCACAGGATAATGAGTGAGTAGTTCTGGACTACAGTGTTGGGTTTTAGTGGCTTCTACCCAGGCCACTAACTCCTGGCCACCCAACCTCGAAGGCAAACAGAGAATGACGTCTGCCTGGCCAAGTGATAACAAAACAGAATAAAAGGAAGGTTTATGTGGACATGGTCACTTAGTCAGCTTTAATGAGTTCCTAGGAATGTTAAGTACATTTACAGAGTAGTAAACAGAAATATGCAGGATTTTCAAGATCCTTTAAGTGACAGCCGAAGAGACAAAAGGATGTGTTCTCACCCATCTTTACTGCAAAAGGTCTCTCTACTTATCCACACACGTCAGTTATATGACAGAGTTGGTTCAAAATTGTTGTGTAGATTGACAGGTCATTAATTTGACAGGTGGGTGAGCATAAAGAGCAGCGAGAGACCAAAGAAACACTATGGTATACCAGAGAAGAGGAAAGATCAGGACAAGAAGGGGAGAAACACATGGCCACTTATAAAGTGCATTGCCTAGGTCATTTGTTTTAAATGGCTTTTAAAGGTTAACCCGTTGGAACATTTACAGACGTCGTCAGCAGTAATTGTCGAGCCGAAAGCCCTCGTGAGGGTAACAAAACCCCTCTGGAGCACCGTCGGAGTGTGTTCAAGCTCGTGACCTGCTCAATAACACAGTCCCATAACCCCCTTGACCCATGACCCCATCCCTGTATGTGAAACCTGACCGCTTGAATCTCTGCGATTTACGGCCACTTTAGACGGAGGGAGCCATCCATGTATGGTTGCTTGACACCTCACAGTCCTGTGTCTCCATCACCAACCCCCACTGCTCCACATTCACCAGCATGCAGCGCTGCCGACAGCGATTAGAGGTGACGGCAACACACAGCATTGACAACCTGTGATAGCGAGTGGAGATGGAGTCTGGCGCCCACCGCGCTAGTCTGGCATAAAGAAGCCCAATATGCTTGGGGTTGATTTGGTTTGCAAGGAGCGACTGTGGCAAGGCACCGATGTTTGCTATTCACTGATTCGGTGTACGCAAAGTTAGATTGGGTAGCCATGGGCCTACTGCATGAATGCACACGCGCATACACACTGTGCTTAGGACGCTGCTTTCCATAGTTTCAATGTCATGGCTGTGTCCTTCTGTCTCTACACTTGGCTCAGGAAAACACCCATGCTAACACGTGCACACGCGCACGCACAAACACACGCACACACACATGCACACACATACACACACACGCAGACATACACACACACATGCACACACGCACGCACACACACACACACACACACAGACATATAAAACAGTATTCTCCTCACATCACACCAAGGTTGTGTGCCTCGTTTCATGCAAATGGACGGTCAGAAGAACACTTAATTCAAATCAGGGCGATCGTCAGGGCAGAGAGAAAGTTGCGAGTGCAACATGTTTAAAGTCATGGAACACGGGTTGAATAGAAACTACACATGAAAGCAATAGTCACGTGAGTATTTTAAATCCCCTTTATGGTGGCCGAGAATCATTTCACCTTTTTAAAGTTGGGTGAACTCAAACAAGAAAGTTTTATTTACAAGCTCATATGCTTATTTCTACATGGCTGTTATGCTGCGTTCCAGACAACTCAGAAGTCAAGAATGTCCAACCTCCAACTATAAAATATACGATAGAATTCACTCAATGTCGGAGTTCCTACTTGCGAACTTGGGGCAGATCCGACTACCCCGAGTTCCCAATTTGACGTCACACAACAATGGCGGCACCCATGGAGGCCCATTATGTAGACAATATATATATATAGTATATTTGCCTGTATTTCATTACATGCTAACATAGTAAAACCTGTTATATATGTAAGTTGATGAAATGTCGACAATGTTATTTATTAGTTTTTACAGTCAGTCATGTTTTTTGTTGTGAAAATCGGAAATTTCAACTGGGAAATAACTGACCTGCGAGTTGTCTGGAACGCAGCATAAAGCCCAATGCATACCAGGCTTTATGCATAATTGATTCCCCTAGCAGCACCAATAGGAAGCGCTGAGTTGCGTCATCGTGGTGTGCCAGGGAATATTACACACAGCGTGGGTCACAGTGGCGTGCGTATTCTCTAGCTGGGCAGCGCGTCGACGTACTTTGAAGCACGTCTAGAGGGCGCCGGTGTGCATGTTGTACATAGAAAACAATAGGTCGTAGGACGTCATACGCCACCAGTGTTTGATGTACAGTTGTTTGTCACAAAGATGGTGACAATAGGCGTCAATCAACCCATTAACAGGTAATTATATCACCTGCTCATTTGAACAACAAACTACCTTCCTGGACTCTAATTGGCTGATGTTTCTGTAAACGTCAATGGTTTTTAATTGAGAGTCTCCAGACTGATACAGAGGAAGCTAATTACAGAGGTGGGGCTTGCAAACAGTTGTTTTTCACCAATATATAGAGGTAATTAATAGCAACACAGCATTTTTATTTGAAAAAGCCACACATTATTTAGTAGCTGATATTTTGACGTTGTGAGCCCTTGGGTGTGATGTGTGTTTGGCCCGGGGCTCACTGGGCTAAAGCGTTGCCAGGGAACCGCAATGGTACTCAAGTTGTGGATATCTCAGCTGGCTTGCGGTAGCTAGGGTTAGGGACTGCTGTTTACGAATGGAGGCCTGCCTGCCTGCTAGCTTGGTGCGTGAGCAAGCCATAAATGGTCAATGATTCAAAAGCAGGACCACTCAGCACTATGGCAATGGAGCTATGTGGAAAGCTCAAAGTGACTCACGAGGATTCAATAAAATGACAGTACTATAACCCCAGTTAAATGTGGCTTAAGGTTTATCCTTGTCCTGTTTATAAATTGGACTGTGGAATCTGTCCAGCTTCTGACTCAAACTTCGTTTTAGTTTACTGCTTAGCGCAAACGTGATGTTTACGACTGGAGTCGGAGAGTAACGTACCATGAAGTGAGATACTGTAATCAACGGCAGATGTGGCGAGAGGGAGGAGAGAGAGAGAGAGAGAGAGAGAGAGACTGTACTGTACTGTCCCCCCTCCTCCCACTGATCATATATCACAACAAATGATAACAACCAGTCTGGGCAATGAGACACAGCCAGGATTGGCATATAGGGTTCTGCTTGTATAGAGGGATTGTCTTAACCTGGAGTTATGACACTATATGGCAAGGTAGCGAATGATGACTAACACCATTCTTAGAATCTCTCACTTTGGTCCAATGGAAAACTCCAGGTAACATATTTAGCAAAAAAAGTTCCAGTATTACATTATTGATTGATGTAGTGTTGAGCACATTGTTTAGTACACGTTTTGGCAAGGTGACACAGGAATTAAAAGGACTGTCATAAAAGGACAATCCTCCAAAAATATTTTGTATTGGTGCCAGACATTGTCTCACGTTTTTTCTCACTTTCTTGCTGTCCAGAAAGGGGAGACTCTTGACTGATTATTTTAATCTGCTGACCAACGCTGTGTACATTGAGCACAATACATTATGTGGGCCTTTCTACAGCTCCCCCATATAGTCTGACTGATATCAGGGTTTGTCCTTGTAAATAATCTGATGGATGGTGTATTATCATCTTTGTTCCCACACAGCTGTCTGCCATATACGTGGGCATACAGGGCCTGTCTGTGATATAGGCCAGAGACCTCTGTCCAGGGTCTGACTGAGCTCAGATAAGATAAGATAAGATAAAATAGAAGCTAAGGTGAGAACGTCAACACAGTGATTTTGGCCGGTCGGTTGGTTTTAGCACTTTAGCCTGCTATAACTCGGCAGTTGCTCAGCGCCTTTATCTGTGTCAGTCTCCATTTTGGCAGCATAGGCGTGTATCAGGTTACATGTGGGATGAGCTGTAGTGTTAGTTCAGTAGTTCCATTGTGAATCTGATATCAAAGTCAGGCTTATGAATCTGGGAATTCAGAGCCCCCTGCATACCTACAGCTATAATGTGGACTGAGCTGCTAATGGAGTCTAAATGGAATTAAAGTATAATCGGTCAATATGAGTGTGTTATTGATACAGCAGTATTCATGTGGGCTGGTGGCATTCAGGCTTTTTATAATGGCAAAATGATTACCTGGCTTTAGCAGGTTTGTGATGTGCTGTGCCATACGCGGTTGCTTTCCTTATTGGCATTTACCAAGTGACACATAATATCTTGAGTATTGTGTCTTTGTGTCTTCGGTTTAATCAAACGTGTTAATGAATTCGTCATCAGATGTAATCTTTCACTATTCTATACTGTAATCTGAACTGTATAATGTGGTAGAAGACATTCCTGTTTTTAAATGTCACATTTTAGATTACATTCTTATGTTTCAATTTTTAGTGTGGTTATTTGCAAACCCCAATAATGTATTGTTTATCGGGTTATTTACTGTTTAGCAGAGAGACACACCATACTGACACCGTAGCTCCATATTAGTTCATGTACAATTGACCAGCTGGCCTGGAGAGCTTTTAGTCATCAACCATATTCAGCCTTTGGTTCCATGTGTCCATTTGTTCCATTTGTCAGTCACCATTGCAGTTATTTGTGGTCAGATCAGATTTTTAAAATATGCCTAATTTATATTTCCTGGGTTTGTGTCTGGAGTTACTCTTGTGGCTGAATCCTGTGATAAATAAAACTTTGTTTTGGTTTGAGCTGGGACTTCTCTTCCCCCTACAGTGACCTTCTAATTCTACCGTTCCTGACAGAAAAACTTTCATGGTTCAAATATTACTAAAAGGTGAACATACTGTATTCCTCTAGGGTGTGCTGTAAGAATTTCTTTGCCCGAGCTGCTGTGCTCTTTCAATTCATTTTACAATTTCTACTTTATTAAAGAAAATGTCATCAAATAGGAGAACATCCTTGTCGAATAGCACTTTTGTAGTCAAGTGGTCTGTTGTGCATATTCTTGAATGAGTTCTACATAATCTACCGCAATGGGGATGAGACAGAGAAGTTGTTACCTTTAAATTGCACCCTATTACAAGCTTACTTAAACCCTGGCGAGTTGAAAAGTTCAAATATAAAACAAGCGGAGGATTGTGCTATGGAAGGGGTGTATTCCATTAAACACAATTTACACAAAGAAAAGACCTTGGTATGAGGTGGGTGGGTGCATAGTGTTTTCTGAGCTTGCTGAACAGCACACACCCAACACACATAACCTTTTGACTTGATCAGGCCATTTCTTTTGTCTGTTTGGTGCAACTCCATTTACTTTATATTAGTGTCGTAGGTACGTACTGTAGGGTAGCTATTTATAACTGGTGGAGGTTAATGAAAAATACATGCTCTACTTTGTCTCGCTTGTCTCCTGCTTAGGTCCGAACACTATTCGTCAGTGGGCTGCCGCTGGATATTAAGCCACGAGAGCTCTACCTCCTGTTCAGACCATTTAAGGTATGTTTGTATGTATTAGATGGATGGCGTGCAGCTATTCTTAGATGCCTTCTTTCCAACAGTCAGTGAGACCTCCATTAATGGTGATGAAATAAATGGCAGTGGAAAATCTCCGGAGGTTGTTACGTCTGTGTTCCTGAAGCTGAAGCTCAATCACATCTTGAATCACCACACAGGAACATGGTTGTCTAATGGAAAAATGGCCGGCTGCCGAAAGATCCAGCGCGACACAAAGCTATCCGTTTCACCTTAAAAACATTGAGTGCAGGAGAGCAGTCAGTTTGACCCAAACTACAGAATAAACAGTGCTTTTCTGGAGAGTATTTAGATTTTTCAAGAGATTTTGGATTCACGCCCTGAAATAATTTGCTTTAACGGTGCACGATGAACGACCTGAGCAGTTAAAGTGAATAATGGGACAAATGCTATGAATCTAATCCCTCACTTAAATACTGGCCATGGTATGTGCTCTGTAGAAGGGGTTTATGTCATGGGCGTTGATTGCAGTAAATCGTAACTAATCGGCAAGACTTTTCAGCTTTTTCCATATGGTATTGATAAAAAGGTCATGACCCTTGACATGACCCTGCTCAGAGATGCGAACCTGTGCTGAAAAACATGCAATATTTTACTTATATTACACATTTGTTACCAACTCGACAATTCACTCCTAAAATATGACTTTGTAGTATGTAGACACAAAACAGTAGTGATTGACGGGCTGTTATAGATCACATAATGCATTTTTAGTGCAAATTTTCATTGTTGTGACAGTTGTTTGGCTCTGTTCCAGGGCTACGAGGGATCCTTGATAAAACTTACTTCAAAACAGGTATGTTGAAGAGTCCCCCATGCTGTGGCTGTTAGCATTGTGTCTATTCTTCCTCATAAACACCTGTTTTATTTACCCCCTCTTCCTCTCCCCCTCCCCTTCTTCTGTGGGTAACAGAGAGCGTATAAAAGATGTATGACTGATGAAGATACTATCTTGAGAATTAGCATCCTTTGTTAGCAAGTAACTGGAACTGGGAGATAAACAAATTAATGTTGTGAGGTGGAAGGCTTGGAGGGGTGTTTTGCACAAACTTGCCTTCAAGCAGGATATTATTCAACACGGAATGTGTACGTACGGGCAGGGAGGCATTCTTTTAGGTGTTAAAGAGAAACCTTTCCACAACAGAAGTGCCGGCGGTGGGGTTGGTGGGCTGTCGAGAAATACTGAAAATGAGCTCAGTTGGCAGGCGGCCACATCCAGGTTTAAACCATTTAGCTTCCTGTCGGCAAACTCACTACTTCATTACAACGTGTCACGTCACAAGATGGCAGGCTTGTTATTGGGGCTCAAGGTCATTTTGAGCGCATGTATAGAACTGTCAGGTGCACACACGCTCACCCACTGGCAACATAGGTCAGAAATGAGGAGAATGTGTTCAGTGTCAGAGGCAGCAGAAATGTCTGCCATCTACTTCACTGTGGATTAACGCAGGCATTCACAATACATAATAAGCATACTCCTTACATTAGTTAATCTTTTAGTGACACACACACAGTGAGTTTCAACATGGCCATCTCTCACAGGCCATATTCAGTATAGATACACAGTGTATCCAGTGTATAAGTTCTCATAGAGCGTTGTGCAGCATTTCTCTGTGTGTGTGTGTGTGTGTGTTTAGAGTCCCATGCCCTCTTGTCCCGTGGGCTCCCAGAGGCATACGGCGGCGACAGTGCTAGTGTAAATCAATCGATCTCCCTCTCTCCTCACTCCAGCCCCAGAACGCACAGCCATCTCCATATATAGCAAGAGTCTGTGCTCGGACCCCGGCTATTTATATTCCGGGTGCACTTCCTCCTCATGACGTTGTTTCTCTGCTTTTCTTTTTTATTCGATCCATCCCACCACGCCAATCTCCATGTAGAAAATTCCCATTCCCCAAACTCTCAAAGCGTTCTCAACTACTCACTGTGGAATACGCTCGTGAGAACAACACGATAACAGGGCTTTTTTTCCTTTCTTTGGCCATTGTAAATTTTGAGCGCCATTTGCCCCCCCCCCCCCCCTCCCCCCGATGACGAATTAATAAATAATAATA
>JAODUH010092634.1:0-14254 GCA_027564835.1 Typhlichthys subterraneus | reverse complement strand
TCTACAGGAACATTGTGGATCAATACTGGGCTGTGGTCACCAATGGTCCTGGGATCAAATATTATTTATTTTGTTTTTGTCACATTTACAATAAGGTGGTGAACATCACACCAGCCCACAAACTGTTCAATTTCAGTCGTACATTGATGTGCCTTGATCTCTGTGTAACAAGCCAAGGATGGGAGTGTCATCTGAAAATTTCACAATGTAATTGTTGGGATTTTTACTCACACACCTATTTGAGTATAATGTGAATAGAACTGGGGAGCTTACACATCCTTGGGGGCCCCTGTGCTAATGGATTTAGAGTAAACATGCAGTATGGTCCTATATAGTGGTTTTCTATATAGTGGGTTTTCATAGTGTGGCTTGAATCCCTGAGGGGAGATGGAATTATTTCATGGATTTGATTTGGAGTGCTTGGTATATTTATTGTGTTCATTGCTGTTTTATATTGTATACTTACAATGTAGAGATTTGACATTTTGCTCTTGGCTTCTTACGTTCTTAAATTTACTTGGCAAGTAAACTGCACACACGCTATATTTAAAATGAGCTCTAATGCTGTGTGTGGATTCAGATTCACAGCTACACAACCACAGTCTCTGTGGCCCTTCAAGAGTTCAACAGGTCCTACAGTGTGGAGGTGGCTGCATGTACGCAGACAGGCAGTGGAATGACCAGCCCACCAGTGTCTGTCTTTGTACCAGCGAACAGTAAGCTGCTGTCATCTGCTCTTTTTTTAATTCTGGAAATAGATGAAGGTACACTTCTTGATTTGTACCTGTACCTTGTGGTTGAAGCAAGCGTTACAGAGACGCTTTAAACTCTGAGAACTGGTGTCTCTACTGTATCCTCTATACCCCACTCCCTACAGCGCACCCTTTAATCTCACTTTTCTCAAACCCCCTACCCATTACAGCTGGCTCTTCAAACATAAACAGTGAGCTGGCGTGAAATTTGCGGTTGCTATATGTTACAACCATGGAGTGCACATTACAATGTAATAAAATCTGTTAAATAGTTTTACACAGATTGTTTTTATTACTGTATCAAAGATACTGTCCTAGAATATAATAAATGCAGCTCTGATTAATAGCTTTCCATCTTGAAAAGACAACATGTGGATTCAATGTGTTAATCCTAACAGAAAATGGTCAAATGTATTCATAGAACTTTACATTTTAGTACAAATTATTTATTTGACACACGTACATCCAACACACATACATATTTATTTTGTAATATAAGTATTGTTTTAAATCACGGACAAAGGATGTATTCAATTTGACAGAGGATTGCAATAACCACTCAACAATAATTGCTTGCTAATGTCTTCACTCATGTCAGCCTCAATAAGGAGAAACCCATACATAGTTTAAATCAAATATGAACAAGGCAAACATGTTGATCCTGTCTAATTTCTCTTTCTGTCCCAGATGTGGTCATCTCTCCATCGCCCAGTCCTGATAGCAGAGGTTCAGACTGGCTCAGTGTTTTGGTGGGTGGGGGGTCCGTGTTTACTCTGCTGCTGCTTCTCCTTTCCGTGGTCATGTGTGTACGCAACAGGACCCTACACACATGTTTTGGGTATGCTACTGTAACACACTCCTATACTTCAATCATGAGTTGATCTAATCAACGCTACTTCAATGTTTGTTTTATCTTCCTCTGTGAGGCTGACTCACAATGCCACGCTTTCCTTCTCCTTTAGTTACTCTTTGGTGCTTATCATCTTTAACTGATATTTGAAATTATTATTGTGTTCTGCTACAGCAGGTTATTTTAGTAAACCTTCCCCTGAAATGGTTCAGGGCCTGAAACCTTCTCAACTGTTGAAAAGCCTGCGTTGCTTTCTCTTAATTATCACCATTGAGTGCCATCATGGTGAATGCTGAAGAGAGGTAATACCGTGGCTTACAGGGCTGCTCTGTAGCTGTTGCGCTAGAGGAAAAACAACAGTCCTCCCCTTTCACAGCTGTCACTGTTGTTATTCGTTAAGCATTCTGTGACTCAGTATTTCCATACGGACACTGATAAGATGAAAAACAATACCTTACGATCAGGAGAGTAGAGTCATGTCTTTGTTTACTATCCTGTGTAAAACACAGGTTATTGTGGATGTTAGTTAGTTAGTGAGTCACTCTTGTTTGTTTTTGCTTGTTTATCTCTTTTGCTTTCTTTGTCGCCCCCTGTAGGCCCTTGATTGGAGGTGAAGACAAGCTACAGCCATTGGTAAAATACACAGCTCAGAGATCCTACAACCGATCACCTATGGAAATCACCCGTATGTTTAAAAAGAATTGGAGAAGACAAACGTCATTGTTCTGAAACAGATGTGTAGTGTATTAACCAGAATGTGTCCTATTTATAGTTGGAACTTTGGGAGTTAGTGCTGAACTTCAAGCCAAACTCCAGGATGTTATGATCACGAGAAACCTGCTTTCTATTGGAAAGATTCTTGGAGAAGGTAAAGGGTCAGCTACCTTAGACGTAGCCAAATTAAATAAATTGTGTGTATTTATTGGGCAGATTGGGCAGAACTATATTCTTTGTGTGTCTCGGATTTGTATACAAAGACAATGGTGGTGCACCTTTTGCTAAAATTAGCTACGCTCAAACAAGGGATTCCATTAACATTATTGGTATAATTCTTAGGAATTAGTGGTACTGAGTATTGCCAAAGACTTCAGTCATAATATACTGTATGTAATTTTACATCATGCTAACGGAATATATCACATTTATTAAAGTATATTACACTATTTACAGTTTTTTGAACACTGTTTACTTTCAACAGGTGAATTTGGTTCTGTAGTCGAGGGAAATTTAAAGCAACAAGATGGAACATCACAAAAGGTTGCTGTGAAGACCATGAAACGTGAGCATTGTCTTCCTTTCATATAAAGTATTAAAAAGTATACAAATATTCACTTTTTTCACCATATAAACATTTACCCTTTTCTCCCAGTGGATAGCCTTTCCCAAAGGGAGATAGAGGAGTTTCTGAATGAAGCAGCCTGCATGAAAGATTTCAACCATCCTAATGTAATTCGTCTCCTAGGTACATTACAGCTAAAATGTTCACCTCTCTATTTACTATTACTATTATTTAGTTTAAATTTGACTCTATGGCTGTGACTGAAGACTAGCTTTATTGTTGAGGGCTGTAGTAGGTCAAACACGTGAGTTTGTGTTTGGAATTCTTTACAATAGGGCTTTCCCATTTGTCTTTATGTAAATCGGCTCCCCCCACCGTAAAGTTAATACCCACAGCCAGATAGCACCCCAGTACGCATTCCAGACCCCCTAGCTAGGTTCAGCAGCAAAGAGCATGTCATAGGGGTAGTCAGGGTCTTGTCTTGCATCCATAGCACAATAATGTGTTTTGTTCATTAAACTATATATTGGGATACTTTCCTGCACATCTTCCTTTAGAAATAAATGATCCTGTATTTATCAAGTAGTAATAATAACAATAAGAATACATTTGATTTATATAGCACTTTTCATAAAGATATTGCAGCTCAAAGTGCTTTACAGTTCAAGAAAGAAACCAATGATGAAATGCTCAAATGAAATGAAAACAATAACAATAATACAAAAAATAATATTACAAAAAAGGAATAAGGGACAGAATATTTCAAACGTGATAGTACATTGATAAATATCATAATGTAAGGTAAAAATAATACTATTATAATAATATTCACTGGAGGCGGATATACTTATCCAATTATTTATGGCAAAAATACAGTCAGTAAGGAAGCTTATAGCTGTGCCATCATCTGGTTCTGTTGAGATGTACAGTTGTTGTGTGTCATCCACATAATTATGGAAACAAACATTGTGCTCCTTAATGATGTCATGCTACCAAGTGGTAGCATGTATAATGATAATGATAGTGGTCCAATGCAACTTCCTTGTGCAACCCCAAATGAGATGCCATGTTTCTCAGACACATGATCTCCAAGGCTGATGCTAAATTTCCTTCCCTTCATGGGTCTGAACCCATTTAACACATTAGAGATACCAACCAGCTTTTCAAGGCATTTTATTAGGATATCATAATCAATGGTATCAATTGCTGCACTCAAGTCTAAAAAAGGACAAGAACTGAGACCTTATTCTTAGTGTTAAGTCTGAGGTCACTGATTATTTTAGTTAGAGCCGTTTCAGTGCTGTAGTGTGTTCTTTAACCTGATCCCTCAAATATATTGTTATCTTTAAGAAAAGTGTTTATTTGCAATTAAGCATACTTTTCGCATATCATTCTAATAAATGGCAGGTTGGATACCTATAGCTGGTCAGTTCATTAACATTAAGGTTGGGTTTCTTTAGAAAGGGTTTGACAGCAGCTGTTTTGAAGGCATGGTGATGAGGCAGGTGATGTATTCATAATATCCAAGAGATGACCTAAGAGACACTTTGCTTAGAGAAGGCTGTAGGTACAGGGTTCATACACAAGGTACATGAAGTGCATTCAGCGACAGGTTTACAAATGTTGTGAGTGTGATGCAGGTGAATGTTCCCATATTTACATAGTTATTACAGGGTTTGCTGAAGTCATCAGTGTTTATAGTAGAATAAATGCTGGCTAGTGTATATTTTATGTAGCATTGTTTCGCATATGATTGATTGGCATTGTTATAATGTGTGTTGACTGGCTCTTATTAGGTGTGTGCTTAGAAATGGGGAGTGATAACTTCCCGAAGCCCATGGTCATCCTTCCCTTCATGAAATATGGAGACCTGCACAGCTTTCTGCTACGATCTCGCCTGGAAGACAGTTCGCTGGTAAGAGAGAGCTCTCTTACCTTTTCTGTCAACCATTTACATATTCATATCAGTTGGAATAAACAAACATTCATTAATCTTTCATTTTGTTTTTATACAGTTTTTGCCTACTCAGACCCTTCTGAAGTTCATGGTGGACATTGCTTTGGGTATGGAGTATCTCAGTGGTCGTAATTTTCTGCACCGCGACCTGGCTGCGCGCAATTGCATGTACGTTTTGTACACTTTATTTTTGTTTTGTAAACCTTTATTTGATCTACTGTATTTTATGGATGTTGTTGTAAATTCAAATCAAAGCACCTCTCCCTTCAATGCCATAGGCTGCAACCTCAGAAGCTCCACACCACAAATTGGACACACATTGCCATGGCTAGGATATTGTTGTTGGGTGCAGCCTGCACCACTTCTTTATGTATTCACTTATTTATGGAGGGCTGTTTAGAAGTACTGGATCATTTTTTCAGCGTGCACAGAGAATGGTAACCTGGTCCAATAGATTACCGTTTTCTCTCTGTTGAACAGAGACAGTTTACTGAGATATTTGGTGAATGTGACAAAATGTATATTATCTTCGCTATACTATAAAATACTATACCTTTAACCTCATCAATGCTTTCTGATTCCAATCTGTTTCACATTTTGAAAAAACAGTTCCTTCTTTCTCTTCTAGGCTGCGAGATGATATGACAGTATGTGTGGCAGATTTTGGATTATCCAAGAAGATCTACAGTGGGGATTACTACAGGCAAGGCAGAATTGCCAAAATGCCTGTCAAATGGATTGCAGTGGAGAGTCTGGCAGATAGAGTTTTTACTGTTAAGAGTGATGTGGTAAGTCTCTCCAACTGCTACTGTGTTTTTCTAATGGACTGGCAAGCACATCACAGCCAGTTAATCATGTGTCAGTTGTCACTGGTCCATTATTTTTAAATCCTTTCCCAATAATGGACAGCAAGTCAGTCCTATCAGTGACCTTGAATTATAACTTTACCTCCTTTTGTTTGCTATACTCTTTTGATTTATTTTCTACCTCTCCATTGTGATGAAACCCTGTACAATAACAAGGATATAATATGTCCATTGCAGTGGGCATTTGGTGTTACCATGTGGGAGATTGCTACGCGGGGCATGACTCCATACCCTGGTGTCCAAAACCATGAGATTTATGACTACCTGCTAGAGGGCAACAGACTGAAGAAGCCAGAAGACTGCCTGGATGAGCTGTGAGCATGTTGTTAATCATAAGAATAAGTGTTTTATTGCATATGTATGTATTGCATGTTTCAATGGCCATATTGTATATACTGTAAGCCTACTACAGCTGTTTTAATTGATGAGTGCTGGTTTGAGTTGTGTCAGTCTGGGCAATCCTTGCCTCATTACAAGGGATTCCATTCTAGCTTGTATTTAGCCAGGTGAACACTCTCCTAGCTTTGTAAAGGCCTTGGGTACTGTCAGCCGCATCCTTGTGGGCTGTGTCTAATGACTGGAGCAATTTAAAGGACAGCAGACTGCAGGGATAAACAAACGAAAAGACATTAGAAAGATTAAGACAGTTTTCTCTGAAAGTGAAACAAATACATAAATAAATAAACAGGGTTGCTACACATGTTGTTCCCCTCCATGCAGGTATGAGATCATGTACAGCTGTTGGAGAGCTGACCCACTGGACAGACCCTTATTTCCTCAACTGGGTGTAATGCTGGAGAAGCTCGCAGAGAAGCTTCCAGAGTCTTTCAGCAGGGAGGACATCATCTATATCAACACCAGCTTTCCTGAGGAGGACCTTGATGGCGAGGCACCTCGCTCTGAGCTTCCTGTTGTCACCTCGTCCCCGTCCTGCAGCCACCAGGTGGCAGCAAACGCTGTGGTGACTGCGGACATTCATGGGTGTTTGGAGGGTGAGGAGGATGAGGAGGAAGATCGCTATGTTGTCGTTGTCTCCTCTAATCCAACCATGAGGTCGTCCTCAGCGGTGAACATTCCACTTTTGTCGGAGGATGGTACGGGTCAAGCAAACGGAGGCACAGATGGGAATGTTGCAGGGACTGAGCACCATATGAGTGACACAACTTTCTTGCTCTGAGATTGACACCTGTGAACTGAACCGGTTTTTGAGAAGTGTGTTGGCCAGCAGCCTACATAACATTATGCCGCATGGCAATTGAAGCACTGTGACATTTTCTATTGTGAAATATCAGCAGTGCAGTCACTTTTAATTTGGAGTGTCAATACAAATGCAAGCCTCATGATCAACTGTTTATTGTACAGAATGTATCACTTTTAAGATGTTTATTTAAAATACTATTAAGCTTTATGATAATGAACTGTGAAGAAATACTGAAATTAATTAAATGGTAATGGAAATATTGAAATGTAGTCTACATAAAAAACATACAGTAAAATGTTCTATATTTCTATATACTGTTTATGAAAATTATAATTATGCATACTTAACATCATGAAAACTTTTTGTTCTTTTTCTTTTTTTTACAAAACAAGATTAATCAACATTATAGATTGGCATTGTGACTATGCACCTGCATGTACCCCTGTAAAATAATAATGCTTTTTTCTCAACATCTTGACATGCCACATGGTGGGTGGAGTATCTTGGCAAAGTGCTCACTAACTTGGATATTAGCATTTTGAACAAAATGAGAGAAATAAACTGCTTTTGTGTAAGTCTCTTTTAGTTGTAGCCTACATCCATAGGTCTCATGAACAACATTCATATTTCACGTACAATGTTGACGTATGCCTTGCGCTATGTACAGTGACGCGGCTTTCCGCGTGGCCTCACATGTCATGCGGAAGTGCCAAACCGTAAACATGGCTGCTACTATGATGAGGACGTGGAACGGTCCGATTACAATAGTTATAAATCCGTGGAGAATTCATATTCTGTGTGCGGTTTTGTTTAGTAGCACGAATATGGCAATAGCAGCGCCAGAGCTGGGCCAGTGGAGCATTTCAGTTGTCAACGTAAGTCGTTAGATACATTATAATGAACAAGCTACGGTTAGCTTGCGCTAGTTAGGCTAGCTTACTAAAGAAAACAGCTAGTGCCTGTACTGTTGTGATGTTTTTGGAAATTGAATGTACATCTTTTCTGGCAACGAACGTATCAAGCTTGGTGACTCGGTTAGTTTGTGGGAGTGTCGACATGCAGTTCTAAGTGTCACTAACATAAGGCTTATCATGCAGGCTGAATACACTATATATTATACACTAATTGTTTTCCCTTTACGTAATCATCCTATTTGCGCTTTTGTTTTAAAGATGCCTCAAATGTATACATAGAGCAACACAGGCAAACCACCTTCTGTCAATAAAAATAATAATAGCATAACGATATCTGGTAGTAGTCTATTGATACTGTTGCGTATACAGCAAGGAGACCTAATAATCCTAGACTATCAATAATGAATGTAGCCAATAGTTTCCTACTCTATATCAAGTTGCAGTGTAACACGAGTTGGTTTTACTTATTTAGGGCACGTTTTTATCCCCTCACACTTTCTGACAGACACCTTTTCTCTTCCACAGACGTCAAGACCAATAATGTTGAGGAAATCAATGTATAAGGACACTGACATTCAATTGAAAGGTAGGGCAACATGAATAATACACACAAATACATTAGTGTACATTGCTGTTCAACTTGATGACTAAACCAATCAGCAATCAGTCAGCAATTGTCCCCAATGTCTTGTCCTGGTGCTAATGATATTCTTCATCCACCAGTTGTGTCTTTCAGCTGTCCAGAGGAGGTGACTTTTACAATTCATTGGTATTTAAAACTCTATCCTTGTCACAATGAATTCAATAACCTTGAAGTGAGTAGAACATTTCTACATGTTGTAGTGGGTTTTATTTGAGAACCTGGAGAGAGTCAGACTTAATTGTTTGTAAATGTTCTAGGAAATGTATGAGAGAACGCCTTTGAGTCGTGGGGATAGCATGGATCCCAAGCCCGGTTCACAAGGAGAGTACATTGAACATAAGCACAAGGGCACAACATGCAACAGTGGGATGCATTCGCTTGTCATGCTTCACGTAAGAGTTTATTTATTGATCTAATTTCATATTCTTGCCATTTCTCTCACCTACTTGACATTATTTTAATTATTTTAATGGTCCCTCTCTGTTTCAGAAAACACAGGCTGATCCACGTACAGTTGTTCCAGGTGTTGAAGGCGCACTGCCAGTAAGAAAAGCTAATAGCTTGAGTGTTTGTTTTTAGGCATGTAGAAGTTATTTTGTCATGTCAGTAGCTATAGCTCTGCAAACAGAATGATAACATTTATAGTCTTTTGTCATATTCCAGGATGGAGATGACAGCAAATGGCTTACTGAAGAGTATGACAGTGTCAACAGTAGCAGTAGTGTGACGCCCAAAGTCGATGTCATAGTAACCACATGGAAAGATGGGCCCTACCTGCTAGTTCTTAAGATTGTGTCAGATAAACCAGCGGCCAACTGGAATTTAACGGGTGAGATTATTTAAAATCTAATTAAGAATGGATTGTAGTACATACCAGCACATCCATGTCAATTATAATAAATTGGTTGATTCATACCAACCTTTGGCATTGTTCTGTTTGCATAAAATACCCAGTGTTTGACCAAGTCTGGATTTTGTTTTTCCAGTCAATGTCATTATGAGAGGCACCCATGGATTCATATCTATCACAGAATGGCCTCTTATGATTGTAAGTAGATGATTTATTCATTCCAGAGAGTTATATTTTATGGTCTAGTGCAAATTATTAATAACTGTAATTTAGTTGTGTCTCAGTCACAGTAAGAGCAGAGCCCATAGTAAATGTATAAAATGCGTTTTGGATTGCAAAGTTCCTTTTTGAAGTTCCTGTGTAATATGTGCTGCCCAGTTCTACGATCAATGGCGGTGAATTGATCTTTGTGCACTACAGTATATAACACGTACTGTTCTATTCTCTGCAGTTCTACATGGTGATGTGCATTGTGTACATCCTGTATGCAGTGCTGTGGTTTGTCTGGGCAGCATGCTACTGGAAGGACCTTCTCAGGATCCAGTTCTGGATAGCAGGGGTCATCTTCCTGGGCATGGTGGAGAAGGCTGTCTTCTGTGCTGAATATGAGAACACCAATGCTGTGGGCGCAGCATGTACTTGCTTACAATTTTATCCTCTTTATTTATTTATTTATTTATTATTTTTATTACAATTTTTTTGCCTCATTACTTTCATTGAACCTTCCCTTCTGATTTGTGTTTGCAGCTCAAGGCCTGTTGATCTTTGCTGAGTTGATCTCTGCCCTCAAGAGGACCGTGGCTCGCTTACTTGTCATCATTGTGAGCCTGGGCTATGGCATTGTTAAGTATGTCAATGTACCTTCTCTGCATACACATGTACAACTTTATTACTGACGCTGGCATACATTATTATTTCAAGTAATTTCAAACAGCCATAATAAATGACATTTACTAGTGCATGCCAACATTTCTCTGTAGGCCTCGGCTGGGGACAGTAATGAACAGAGTGGTGGGACTTGGGGTCCTGTACTTTGCCTTTGCTAGCATTGAAGGAGTCCTGAGGATTACAGGGGTGAGAGACAAGTTGTTCAGTCATTCCATTATTTGTTTAGTTGGATGAATTATACAATTTTGACATGATGTTATGCGAAAGGCTTGCTGTTTTGATAAAGGTGTTGGTCTTCATTTTTGGCATGTGAAATGAAGCGGAGAAGCCATGTAATTCCAGTAATCATGATTTGTATATTTTCTTGATGTGGGTTTCCTTTTGCTGAAGGGTCGGGACAACGGCCCAGCTCTCATTACAGAGATTGCTCTGGCCGTGTGTGACTCCTGCATTGTGTGGTTCATATCCTTCCAATGCAATTCCAATCAATCTCATCGCCTTACCAGAAGCCAAGGGAAACTTCCTGTGGTTTATGCATATTATAATTTCACGATAACAAATCACTGAGCTTAGTGACCGAAGGGCTCAGAGTTCTCCGATTTATCTTGGAATGATCTAGTTCTTGTTACATCCTGTATGTCCAAGTCTTGCTCCTTTCTTTTCTCTCTCTTCTAAATCTGTCATGTTTCCTCTGGCACTGCCCTATCTGCCTCTTCTCAGGCAAAAGACTCTGATTTGGCCCTGCTGGCCAACATCCCCCTGGCTCTGCTTGACTCTTCTCTGTGCTGGTGGATATCCTTTGGTCTACTTGCTATCTGTACTTTCTCTGGGTCTCCTGAGCTCTCACCTCTTCTAGTAGGTTCCAACGTAGGACCAGAGCTAGGCCTTGCCCTCAAATGATTCACTACAGGCCAATTTAACTAGGAGTTGAAGGGAACTCTCTGTAAAGGTTTGCATGCTGACTGACTACTTTACATTAGGACTGTCTGCAGCACACACGCACACACATTAACACATTAACACTAACTGCTGTATATTCACTGTTTGCCATGAGTTTACCTTGACCATTACAAACATATTTGTCAGTCTGGCACAAACCATAAAGACTCTAAAGTTAAGAAGAAACCCTGTCAAGTTGTCACTCTACAGGCACTTCACAAACACCTTAATATTTGCTGTTTTAGGTAAGTGACTCACCTACTCTGTTCTGATATTTATAAGCTGTGTCAAAATGCTTTAGGGGAGGGGGGGTGAAATGTATATACTTGCCAGATGAATAACTGAGACTGTCTTCTTTAGCCTCCATCATATTCATGGTGTGGACGACCAAAAAGTTCCGACTAGCAGAATGTCAGTCTGTGAGTACAAGATCACACATGGTGTTGTGGTTTCCCCACTGTAATGATCTGTAAATTGTGACTGCTTCTCCCTCCTCTCTCCCTCTCCTCCTGTGAAAGGACTGGATTGAGCTGTGGGTGGACGATGCCTTCTGGAGGTTCCTGTTCTCCATCATACTACTTGTTATAATGTTTTTATGGAGGCCATCTGCAAACAATCAAAGGCAAATGTTGTCCGAGCTCCGTCACAACATGTATACCAGACCTTTCTGTTTCTGGCTCTCACACTTTTGGTATTCCAATTCCAGGTACGCCTTCACTCCCTTGATCGATGACTCTGACGACGAGGAGATAGAGGAATTCCTCACCTCTTCCAATATAGGTAGGCCTTCGTGAATACTGATGTTTCAATATCATCTGTTTTCTTTTAGTTGTATTTTTTAAATCTTGATTAGCCACCTCACTGGGATGGGCAGGATAGGTCAGAGATTATTGCTTACAATGCAGATATCATGTCACGCCTAGGATCATATCTGACTGGCTTGTGGTGTACAATTGTTTCTTTTAGGAGTTTTTGCTACAAAAAATAACATGTAAAGACAGATTTGAAACTGAGGCCAGCCGGTCAGATCTTGAGACAGCACAACTCACCACACAAGTGGAAAAACACAGTTTTACATTAGGGGACCTATTAAAATGACTTGATGTGACACATTCTTTAATCACAGCTGATGGAATAAAGTTGAGAACTCCTAAGCCTGAGACAAATGGTACAGGGAAGCCAGCAGCTTCTAACCAGGTTTGTATCATAAGTTCCCAAACTACATTATATCACCATACTTGCATATTCTGTTATTGCATAAGGTTTATCAATACCTTTTGCACATTGCTACAAGTGGCAGTATTTAGTAATGTTTATGTCTTTCCACCTGCCCAGGATGAAGACTTGAAGTGGGTGGAGGATAACATTCCCACTTCCCTTACAGATGTGTAAGCATCACATTCATTTACCCAAAAACAGTGTTTTCTGATATGAGATTCCAATGTCCCTATTTTTTGTGTCTGTCATTGCAGGGCTCTACCAGTTTTGCTGGACTCGGATGAGGTATGTTATTAATTCTAGAAAACAAAGTTTAAATATGCTCATACAATTATTGTAAATGATTAATGATGAGTGCCAGTCTGTTAGAAGCTAGTTATACAATGATTTGGGCAGGCTTAGTCTCACATTCAGACCCAATGATTGGTCTGATAGCAAGTTAACAACAGATTTTAAATGGTAAGGGTTTTGTTGTACCTATGTGGTGCCTACACCATCAATCTGAATGAATATCAATAAGTAAAGCTGGCTCACGCAAGTATGTTTGTCCTGATTCTGCATATAATTTACCCCTCCCAACAATCGCGTAGGTGTTCCCAAACCGAGGCTGGTCGGAACAGATGATCTGACTAAATTATCCTGTAGTGTGAGACCGAATATTATCATTGCCGACTGGCTCGGAGGCTCCCAGAATTAGAAAAGTAAATATCAGAAATGTTTTATTTTTCCGACTTGAAATTCTGTAGTGTGAGAAAAGGTACAGCAATGGGAACTCAAACAGAATCCCGTAATGGCCAATGAGAAGTGACCTGAATGGGATGCGTCATTAACTGGATGTTCCATAGTGTTTTGTGTACACGACACCACATAAACATGACTGCCAATTGTAACAACAGTGTTCTCTACCTACCGAGCCAGGTGGACAGTATACACGGATGGAGGATAATGAGTAGTAGGCCTATTATGGGCACAGGATGATCAACAGTAGCAATTTGTCTCTTTCAATTTCCTGTACACAAAAACCATATTTGAAAAATGTCTCTTACAGGAAATCATGACGACCAAATATGAGATGTCAAAGATGGAGTGACCAAGAGTTTTGCAGAGCGCAACAATGTACAGAGGCAGGGACCGGTCTGTGACTTCAACTTGGGGTTTTCTCTAATGTCTGCAAAGGTGGAGCTGTTGTGGAGCAGCACTGTCTGAGACCATTGTGAGTGCCCCAGGATGTTGGTGACTATTTGTTAACTAGCATCTCTGACCTGGCATGTAGCATCCTTTCACAAGCACAGACAACTTGCGAAAAAGATAATTCGACCAAACCTAATACGACAAAAATGGGACCCTGTTCCCTAATGGAATAATTTTAGAGCCTTCCTTTCCAAAGAGACTCATTCTGTTTTTTAATTTATCTGTGTGCTTTATTTATTTTTGTTTTGCTTAAATGAACTTGTATTTTATTTAAGAATGGAAAATGGCGGACCACAAGCATGAACTCTTTCTTTGACCACTTGGTTAAGGTTATGTTATGGTACCCCTTTTTTTCTATGGTGATTCTATAAGAACAAAGGAAACACTAAATCGTAATCTCTAACAAATCTGCATGTCATTGTCAGATGAGATTGACGGTTGCATAGAGCATGCATTAGCTGTGTGCAAGTCATCCCTCTAAACAAATATAGATGTATTTACATTTTGTGAAAACAGCAATACAGTCACATATAAGAAAGTCATTGTATTTAAATCTATCTTATAAATAAATATGTCACTCTAGAATAATGAGGAAAGGGGGAGGTTTTTCATTAATGGATATGATGTGGCAATGGAAGCATAGGCTACGTTTTTATATATATATATATATATGTGTGTATATATATATATATATGTGTGTATATAT